>BLKR01004043.1:0-121716 GCA_011170035.1 Teleogryllus occipitalis | reverse complement strand
GAGGAGAAGGAGGAGAAGGAGGAGAAGGAGAAGAAGGAGAAGAAGGAGAAGAAGAAGAAGAAGGAGAAGGAGGAGAAGGAGGAGAAGAAGAAGAAGAAGAAGAAGAAGAAGAGGGAGAGGGAGAAGAGGGAGAACGAGGATACACTGGAAGAATGCAGTAACTAAAGTGATGGATGGAAGAAACCTGCACGAAAACGACTGGAAAAATCATAGCAAATTTGCAAAAGTTAAAAAAATAAAAATAATATATAAATTTATAAAGACTTGTACTTTTCTGTTTTGTTTGAATTGAAATATTTATTATTCCTAAATTATCTGCATTAGAATAGAATTTAATACTTACTAAAACTGTGCAATGACTAACATCAATATGTAAACATAACAGCACTGCATATTTGCTTGTCTACATACTAATTCATAAAATACCTTTTTCGTTTAGTTAACTAAATATGCTCATTAATTCCATGAAAAATCATTGATTATCTCTATGTTAATAGCATGGGTGCAATTAAAATTCCTCCATGCAATTAAAAACTCAGTCTTACCAATCAGAATTCAGAAAAGAAGCAAAATCATGTAATTAAGAATCTATAACACACATGTAGCAAAGGTATTTGCAGTTGGCCATGAAACATGAACAAAAAAGTACATCACATATTACATACCTACAACTACATATTAACAACAAATGAATAAAACTAAATGTTAAGCTAGGATGAGTAAACGTTAAGCTAGCTGACTTATGGAACAACATTAAATATATAATGTGCATATATTAAATGTTTTACATGTAAAATGTTTGGTCTTAGGATTATGAAACACAACAGTTGTGTTTACCAGTTCTAAAAAGTATGCAATACTAAAACTATGTCAGAAGTGACTACTTTTTTTCCCAATATTTATGCATGTTGTATTCCCTCTCATTCTGTCTTTACTTTTTGTAGGAAGTAATATCTTCATGACTTAGTCAGCTTCTAATATTTTATCCACATGTGTTCACATCCTTCCGTGTGCACATCTTTTGTTGAAACAAAATCAATGCAAGGCCCACTAAAATAGCAGTAGCAGTAGCAGTAGCCAGTAGCAGTAGCCAGTAGCAGTAGCCAGTAGCAGTAACAGTAGCAGTAACAGTAGCCAGTAGCAGTAGCCAGTAGCAGTAGCCAGTAGCAGTAGCAGTAGCAGTAGCAGTAGCAGTAGCAGTAGTAGTGGTGGTAATAGTATTAGTATTAGTTTTATTGTATATGACATAAAAAATAATAAACAGAAATTCAATCTCACCTTATCTTAATTTATTTTAAACCCTTTTCAGGCTAAAATGAGCATTAAGATATTTTGTTTTTTATCTTCATTAGGATTTAATTATACACTGAAGTAAATAAATTACATTAAACATTTGAATTTATAATTTTATTTAGTTTTATAAATAAAGTGTTGGGTATAACTCTTGGCATTTCTTCTACGTCAATGGTCAAGTAATTTTAGATTTTGGAACTCAAAATTATGAGAAAACTGTGAGGCTTCTTTGATGTTGATCAAATGTTCTTAAAATCGCACAAACTTCTTTACATTGCACTTCTTTGCATCGCACAACTTCTTTGCTTTGCACAAATACAACTTCTTTGCATCGCTAGCAGTACGTGCACTTCGTCATTTTTTAATCGCCATTAAAAAAGATCATTGCCAAGACAACTATCTTGTTACCATGAAAAAAAGTCTTTTTTGCGCAGTTTTAGAATACTTTTTTGCACGGAGTACCAGGCTTCTTTTTCCAATATAATTTTACGAAACTATTTGTATTATACTTTTATGCAGTTGTAGAAAAAATGTTGTTCATATTTCGTGTGTAAAGTTTTCGCTCTTTTCATGGTCTCGATTGAGATTTTTTGCCTCTACCTACTGTCTCGGCAAAAAATCTCAATCTCGACCATGATAAAAATGGAAATTTCACACACTTAATATGAAAATAACTATTTGTTTGACCAATGTAAGTTATGTCGCAATCTACAGCATATAATTCAATCTTCATGAAATTAAAAATCAAGATACCTCAATGCTGATTTTTGCCTGAAGTAGGTTTAAAATAAATTTAGATAAGATGAGTCTGAATTTTGTTCATTATTTCTTATGTCTTGTACAAATGAATTTAAGCATGTAAAATAAAAAATTTACCTCTATAATTTTATAGTTAATATTAATTTTTTGTTACTATTTTAGCTGATGTACCAGTCTGTGAAACATTATACAATGTCATGTAATTATTATATTATGTATTTGACTGTCTATACTTGAATGATACTATAACCCATACAATTTAGACGAATGGGCACAAGAATAACCTCATTTAAACAAACTAAAATAGAAAAAAGTGATAGTAAATTATTATTAACCATCGATGGATGTAAATAGAAACATTTACAATTTGTTAAAAATTAGAATAGTTTTGACAATGCTAGAATTGGAAATATTATTAGAGTTCAATTAATTAATATCCAGCATAAAGCATACTTTCTTTACTTGTATCAGAAACAGTAATAATTGTAGAACATTTGGTTAGGGCAAAAAATTACATTTGTTGCAAAACTGCTCTTGGTCATTGAATCAAGGAAATCTGTAAGAAGAACCCTAAATGAGGCATGTGTATTGTCTCAAAATTACACTATTTTCTAATGTCAATAATCAAAAGACTCAGATGAGTTCTCATTGAGTTGAGTTAAAATCCAAAAACTATAAAAAAATTTTAAAAATATCAAACTTGAAATTAAAAGAATTAATACATTTTTACACAAGTACAACATTTAGATTAACAGATGTAACATAAACATTGAAATGATAGTCAGCAGACACTTTTTGAAGAATCAGAATGTAAATATTCTTATTCATTTTCTCTCATATTCAGATGTTATCTCTCATATGAGTGACAGACTGTCATGACAAATACAAAGTAGCAAAAACTACAAAATTTGTATTAGAATGAATAATACTTTCTATTCACTCATAAAATATAATACCATAAAATACTAAAGAATTATTATTCTTGAGGGTAATAAAATATCACATAAAAAAGGATACTAGAATTCAAGAAAATTTTCTGGTACAGTCGAGTCAAGGGATAAATAAGGTCCTGAAATGTAATCTTCTTCCTCCTCATCTTCATATTCTTCTTCATCTTCATCATCCTCTACTTGCAAAGACATTCTTTTTTCTGCTCTAAGTTCGGCTTTTAGTTCCCCTTCTTTTCTTTCTGCATATATATCTTCTTCCTCACTTACTTCTTCTTCATTTTCATCATGTGCTTCATCTTTCTTATCCAGCACTTTTAAACCTGCCTTTCTAATTTCTTTTCCCCCTTCCCCTTCTTCCTCTTCTTCTCCATATTCTTCATCTTCATATCCAACACCCTCTTTTTCTTCATAATCTTCTTCCTGGTCTCCCAACTCTTCATTTGCATCCCTTTCCCCTTGTTCATTTTCATCTCCTCCCTCATCATCTTCCACTATTTCCCCCGGGGTCTCACTTTCTTTCCCCTCTTCATCTTCTGTTGTTGGTTCTAAATCGGTTTCGGACATATCGAAATATGCTCAGCCCAGAGAAAATATCTTCCACTTAAATACTTCCTGTGAGAACACAAGTATGGAACTTTTCAATAAACAACGTTGTCATAGAAACATGGATGTGGCCTAAAGTCTTGTTTTTAACTTCATATTATAATTATAATATTATTATTTATTCGAGCTTGACCATTAATAATGTCATGGGTTTTAATGTTCATCCATAACTAGAAATAGACAAAATACGAATTGGAATATTCGTCGACGTTACTCGTCATTTATTTCACGCGGTCTACAGCTTTCAGAATGGACCAATGATACAAAGAGTATGTTTATTCCAACTATCGATTAATTTTCCCCTGTTCTGCACAGAACGAGTACTACGACATCAGTCACGTGTTGAAAAGTGCGAGCGGCTTGATTCGAACGGGGACCAAAGAGTATGTAGTAACGTAATGGGGACGACAATTCCATGAATGAAACAATTTAAAAATCAATTATTACGATTTTTAAAAGAATCAATAAAATTCAGAAATCGAAATTGAAAACAATACTTCTAAACATGTTCTTAAATATTTTATATTAAGTATAATCGAACATTATCTCTGTTTACATTTAAAATTCCCTCTCATTCGCTGCCCAAATCAGCTGTAGCGGTGTCATCTAAACTGGAGTTTGAACGTCAATGTAGTGACGTTTCCGATTGAATTATAGCGTCACAGCTGATCAAGTTTCAACGGACGTAATGTTTTAATCGAAATATAGTTATTGGTTGCATTGCGGGAAAATATTTCTTACACGCACCGTGAGGAAGATGCATCTGAATCAAGTATCACCTTTCTCTTTGGATCCAGAATGGACCATTGAAAATAAACAATCGACGATGAAAAACCGCGCCACCAGACAAGCGAGCACTCATAGTGATACTGTAAAACAATTATTTTAAAGTAAATAAAAAAATGTAAGATTTTAAGAGAATTAAACGTCAACCTATTTTACCACGGAATTTATGCAGCATTTGTATTGTTAGTGTGAAAACTTTCCGCCTAAAATGATTTATTGGAATTAATCCAGTGTTGACCGTCTGAAAACGCGTTGCCATAGCAACGAAAAACAAGTGTCTTAATTTTATTATGACCTTAAAAGTAATGAATTATAAAGTGTCATAGTTGAAGGTTATTAAACATATTTTCAAAAAGTATCCAAAATGCCGGAAGAAGGCGCGGAGGGCACGACCGCTGGTCCAGCGACTGGAGATGCTGCACCAAGAACGTCAGTTGTAAGTACCTAGTTTAATTATTTTAGTTGGTGCCCTACTCATGTAATCTCATAAACAGAAATAACGGAAAATACATGGTGGAAATAACATTTCCACCATGGGAACCAATGTTATTTCCACCATGGGAAAATATATTATTTTAAAAGTGTAGAAGGTAAAAAATGTGAGAAATGAATAATAGTGAGTATTAAAAGGTGGAGTTTTAAGTCATCTAAATAAAAAAAAATCCTTATTCCAAAGTGTGTTATACTTGCACAGAGAAATATAATGTATGTTGTTTTCAAAAGTTGTACAGTACTATTTTCTTATGATTTGCAATTAAAACCTGTGTAATTAATATTTGATGATGAACCGCAATCACAAGGATCAAAAAAGTCTGAATATCACCAAAACTTAGTTTACTCATAGATCCAGTTTACTCATTCATCTTGTTTAACATTTTCAAACATTGATTATTTGTGAAGGAGAAAATGAAAATAATAATAATAATAATAAAAAAACAACAAAAAAACAAACTTTGCGGTGGATAAGTTACTTTATAATGTCTTAAATGTTTTGCCATGTAAGAACCAGAAGGTAATCTTGACGTTATTATTAAAATCACAAAACAAGTCTTCTATCCATTAGTGGAGCCTTCAAAATTAATTATAATGATGAGACTTCCTCTAGTTTTGATGAATTCTTTACATTATTCAGGATTCATGAAATTGTTTGTGGAAAGAACTTTACATTGTAAAGAGTATTTGCTAGTTTAAAGATGTAAAAGATGTATTTCATATGAATTAACTTTAATTCGTATATTAAAAATAATTGTGTTGTATTTATTCTAATTTCTAATTTTTTATTATTCCACCACAACTTTTACCAAAAATAGTGTAATAATTTAACTTTAATTTAATAATGTAATGTAATAGTGTCGTGTAATATAATGTAAATAATGTAAAAATTTAATTTAATAATGTAACTTCACTCTGCCCAAGTCTTCTTGAGCTCCCTTTTACATGAGGGAAGGTATACATGAGGGGAGTGGAGGGTTAAAAATTGTTAGCAGTGTATTCAAAATCAAAACTGAATGTCGCTCACAGTTCTTTCACATAGAGGTGAATATTCCTTATATTCTTATATTAAAATACTGCTTTACCTTCACTCATAATAGCGTATAGTAAGAGAAAAAAAAATCTGGAGATGATCATCATCTTTATCATCATCATTATGCCTGAGATGTGTGCTTGCATGCATTAACTTATTTTACTGCAAAAACGCTAAAAATTAATAATACATTAAAATTAATAAATGAATGTTTATCTGATATCATTTTTTGGACATCTTTTTGGTTGTTTGATACATTGCAATTGATGCAAGGATATCCTTGCCTCATCAGGTTCCAGCGAAGACAGAGTTTTTAAGTTTCAAAATTAACTGTTTTTAAATGCAAAGAATAGTGAGTGTTTATAAATGCAATCTCCAGCAATTGTCTGATATGTTTTCCTTTTTCAACAATCCTTCTGTGATTATAATTATAAGTGATTAATTATGTTTTTAAGACAAAGGTGGTTAGCCTACAATAGTTCACACTATATTTGTGTACATATGTTGGTAAATATAAAACATTTCAATCACATTTTCAGAAACATGTTTAACTCTGTGTGCACAATGAATAGTATTGTATTATTTCAGAATGTATAAACCTCTATCACTTCATCAGTTTTGGAGAATAAATACTGAATGACATGATACAAACAAATGTGGGATTTTCATATAATGCATATGCTGTAGTACTCCTTTGTTGTAACTTTTCTACTTCTTCCTCCTCCTCTTCGTCTTCTTCTTCTTCCTCCTCTTCTTCTTCCTTTTTGTCTTCTTATTTTCTTATTGTTATTTTGATTTTTAAAAGATCATTTTCTTCATACCTTCAGATTGTTTCTCAAAAACTTTCTTTCAACATGGTTAAAATGCTAGAAAAAAATGTTCCTGGATATTGTCAGGTGATACTAGAATTACTTTTATTGGTGAAAAAAGGATTTGCTTACAAATGATGGGACAACCATAGTTGTTATTCAAGAGGAAATGTAGATGGTATTCACAACATAAGTTACGTATGTTATTCATTGATAAAAGATAAATATGCTACACTTAGCTAGCTACAACAAAACTGTAATTACAGAAATTTATGTATCCCAATCAAAAATTAGAAAGGAAAAGATATTGATTGAAGGCTAGATGGTGAAAGTGAAATTGCAACAAGAATGAGGAAGAGCAATATAGCAAATCTGAGAAGAGGAAATATTAGATGTGAGAGAATTTAATTATCCTAAAAACAAAATTAGTGAAGATGAAAGAAATAAAATGGGTAGAATCGAACAGACACAAATAGCATTTTCGATTAGAGAAAGAAACCTCACTTCCAGCCACATGAACATATTACGAGGAAATGATTTCTGAAATTTTCATGTGGTGCTTAACATTTAATTGTGCAAAGCACGATTTGAGAAATAATTAATTTACTTAATCTCAAAAACATTAAAAATTTTACATGACTTTTGCATGGGGAGAAAAGTTACATCTCCCGAACATTGGGCTGTCTCAGCATTTGGTCAATGGATTAAAGGAAACTGACTGATAAACCCATTTGAAGTGGGGTTATTGACTCTGAAGTAGAATACAATACTTGTCACAGTCACATTCAGTCTTTCAGAAACATACAGTACAATAGGCAATTATCGCCTTAATATAATTGTAATGTTTTGTTTTGTTTTTAATAGTGCAAATTTGTATATTATGTATTGTATAGATACTGGTATGTAAGAGAAAATATTTCCCATGGCATTTGAACTTCTGTATTGGCTTTAAATATTTAATGTATTTGGTGAAGGAAAAAGAAAGGGAAGAAAAGAAGGAAAAAAAAGGGAAGAAGGAGAAAATAAATTGCAAATGTTACATTAGTTCAGTCAAAGCAGAGTATGTACTCAAATGAAACAATACTTTCTCATATACATAAACAAAGTATTATAGATAGTGTAGAGAGTGTTATTTCATCCTGCAGAAAATCAGTTTTAAAATTTTAATGGAAATAGTATGTGTCTCGGTGTCCCCTGATACTGAAAAAAGTGTTTTCTTTCAAAACACTTACCCATCCATCTGTAAACAACACTAGTGCCTAAAGTATTCATAAGATTTTTTCCAAAATAAATATCCCCTTATTGATTGGGCCTAGCAAGCCCTGCAATTTTGAAAATAATTCTTTAAATTTGGGGGGTACTTTACATGAAGCTCCTGGAACATTTTCAAAATTCTCTCAAAAATGGCTCAATTTTAAAAATTTTTTTTGTAAGAATAGAGTAAAAAACACGTACAGTAAACCCTTCTTTTACACTTTTCATGGGACCCTCAAGAAAATGATGTAAATAAGGGGAAATTATTTTTTTCTTTGAAACTATAAGTACAGTGTAATGTATTTAGATACATTCAGTCAATAAGGATTATAATATGCAGTATTAGATACATAATAAACAATATTACAAAGACAAATAGAAATCTGACCGAAATTTATGAGTTCGGAATTTAAGGCATATTAACTCCAAAATATAGTGAATTTTAAATGTTGCAACGACACTTCCACGAGTCCCCGCAATCCAATGCTGGTAGCCTTTGACGATGTAACAATGTACTCATTGTTGGATGAAGGGGGAAATGGTATTTCTACCATTAGAAAAAAAAATATGCGAAGTTTACATTTTCCTAAAATCAATAAAATATTTGATTTTCGCCAGTTCGTAATGAGTTCCAGCGAGTATTTTTTTAAATTTATTTATTTATGAAATACTAGTGTTCATGAAACATATTTATTTTAAAATGTACGGAGAATTCCATACTTTGACCTATTATAGAATAGGGAAAATTATATTTTAGAATGATAAAGTGTGAAATTGTGAAGGAGGATGATGTGAAATGAACAAGTGATCGTAATGGTACTTCTCTTGGACCTGTGTCACACGAGCGTTAACGCGCGTCACCTAAGGCTGATGACAGCAGCGTCGATGCCTGTTCACATAACGCGCGTCGTAGATTAACACTTATCTTATGCGAGTGCTCTTGGCGACGTGCGTTGAGCCCACAGCCCAAGCAAGACGCCACAACACAACTCGTTTTCTAGCTTTCAACGTACGACGCCTACTAGGCGATGAGCGTTGGGAACGACGCAGCTGGCGCCATCAGCATGAGGCGACGCGCGTCAACACGACGCTCGTGTGACACACATTCTACCAATGCACATTTCTGCACGTCATGCGCATTTTAACCTTTCTACCAATGGACGTTGGTCATTCTTTCTAACTTTTTCAATGACTCTGTAATATTATATGTACATTTGTATAGGCCTAGTTGCTCAATAATGGCTTTTACTGTATTTAAGTCTTATAGTCTTCCTGTAACATTTCATAACTCTTTATATCCCAAAGTAACTCCAAATATTTCAGTAATAGTCGTTCTGTTGTGGCCATTTTTAACGCGACAAGGTGGTGGGAAAGTGCCCGTTGTGTGCAATGCGAAGTGCTTTCCAGACCGTTGTAAATTGCGGGAAAATGGAAATTATACGATCGTAAAAGCGGGATATTTATAACACTATGAATATATGAAATGGGACCGTCAAGAAATGTTGTAAATGCGGGGAAAACGTAAAAGCGGGGTTTTACTGTATTTGATGGTATATGTCCAATTTTCAGGATTAATTATAAATTTCAGAAAATTGCAAAAGTCTAAAATTTTTCTGACCTCCTCCTGCTTTGAAAATAGAGATTTTTTTTCAAATAAAGGTTGTTCTCCACAATTATTTTTTAAGTTAATGACATGATTTTTTTTTCTTTTTTAAAAACATCAGTATTCACATATTTTGCATGAAATATGTTCAATTTTAAATACAAGAATTTTCCCAAAACAGCTCCAATTTTTTCTTTAAACATTAGGTACAGTTTGTGCTAAATGCACTAAATAACAAGATATAAACTCCATTTTAATGCATTATTTTTTTTTTTAAATTACACATTATTTTTACAATACACATTATTTTTTATACACATTACACATTATTTTTAAAATATCTCTCATATTTATATTACAGGCTTTCTTTAAATATTATTAGATCTTTCTTAAATATTATTAGGCTTTCTGTAAATCAAATGATTTCTTATGAATTTTGTCGAAAACTCAAATGATTTCTGTGAAAATGAGCTCAAAATTGTGTTTTTTTAGAAACTTTCAAACATTTGTCCCAAAGTAACTCCAAATATTTCAGTAAAAATATTAAATTCAGGAACAGGTTTCACTCTTGTAAAATCTTTTTAAAGTAATATTTTTTCTGTCGAAAAATCACTGATTTCTGGGGCACATTTACAATACTTACCCTTCTTATGCAATAAGGCAAGGAGGTAAAAATATATTAAATTTTAATTTCATATAAATATTAATCATATTAAATTAAAAATTAATATTAATTCAAATATTAAAATACTAGTACTAATTTCTAATGATGTGTTTTATATTTTTGTGATGATATGTGAATTAAACTTTGAATTTCATTTCAATTTCAGTCAAAAAGCCATAAGATGAGTGCAAGGCGTGTACCAAGTCGCGTTGAACAGTCTGTTGATGCTGGAGGTGATGACATTGACTCGTGGCTGAAAGCAAAAACTGTCCTGAAACCAGAAGACCAACTGGAGTTAACTGATGTGGTATGTTGTGTGTTAAGTGAATGGTGCTATTCAAACTATTAAAATTGGTGGATAAAAAATAGTAAAAATATGAAACGGAAATAAATCGAAAATTAATGAAATCACATTTAGAATTCTTTTTAATGTGATACTTTTAGTTTTTGTTTAGAGTATATTTAGTATGCCCTTAACACACTTTGTTAATAACTTTTCCACAATGTTTACAATTTGTTTTGATAAGATGATGTGCTATTATTTCATATTTCTGAGTTAAGCAGCAACAACTGTACTTGAATATCAAAATGTTGATAAATAAGAAAACACTTTGGAAGTTTATTTCTTGGAAATATAAAGAGAAGTGTCAGGTTATCCCTGGACAAATTAACATTTAGCTAATCCTCTTGTGTAGCAAATCACTTTTCTAACAAGAGAGTAATTCCAGCCCACAGAATGGGCGGAACTGGCCGCCTTCTGCCTAAAGTCCACCTTCTTCCAGTACCAAGACCGATTCTACGCACAAGTGGAAGGTGCGGCTATGGGTTCACCGCTGTCACCCATTGCTGCCAATTTATTCATGGAAGCGTTTGAGACCGAGGCTCTCCGAAACGCCCCGCACAAACCGTCTCTCTGGATCCGCTATGTGGACGATACTTTTGTAATCTGGCCACACGGACCGGAACTACTCCAGGAATTTCTACTGTATCTTAACAACATCCATGACAACATAAAGTTCACCATGGAGACCGAAGAAAACAACTGTCTGCCTTTCTTGGACGTTCTTGTCAGTAAGCGCGAAGATGGCACCTTGGGACACACTGTCTACCGAAAGCCGACTCACACGGACAGATACCTCCACGCAGAGTCGCATCACCATCCATCTACAAAATTAGGCATTTTAAAGACGTTAACCACACGAGCTATCAAGGTGTGCGACGAGCGCTCTCTGCCTGATGAACTCCGAAAACTCGAACATACGTTCAGGGCCAACGGCTATTCCCGAACTGCGATCAGACGTGCGCTGACCTGTGCTGCGGGCCACTCCGAGGGTTGCGGCAACCCCGAAGGTCGTGGCATCCTAGACGGGCGTGGTGTCACCGAAAGACGGCGGCAGCACTGAAGATCGACAGGCTGCTACGGACACGGAGGAGAGTGGGAGAATAAAATTAGCCGTGCTTCCTTACGTCCGCGGTGTCACCGACCGATTGGGAAAACTGCTTCGGAAAATCAACATCCGGACGGTTTACACAGCTCCTGACAAGCTGCACAACGCCCTGGTACGCATTAAAGACGCGTCACCACCTCTCCAGTCGGCTGGTGTCTACGAAGTTCCCTGCAGCTGTGGCAGGACGTACATCGGTGAGACCGGGCGCACTGTGTCGGAACGCCTTAGGGAGCACATCTCCCATTACAACAAGAACAACACCAACCGTTCCGCTATAGCGCACCACTCGGAGGTCTCGGGACATGCCATCGAGTTCGACAAGACTCGGCTCCTGCATAAAGAAAATAGGTACTGGCCCAGGCGCTTCAAAGAAGCTTTAGAGATCAATAGACGGCCGCAAAACATCAACGCGGACGCCGGGCTCAACCTTAACCCGGCCTGGAAATCGCTGCTCCCGCCAATCCGCGACTGCGAGGGAGCTGCCACACGCCGTCCGACCTCGAGGACGCCCGGCGCGAGGCGCGGGTTGGCACAGACCGCCAGCCAATCAGAGCGACCCCTCCGCCAATCACGGCGCACCCACCCCACCCGGCCGCCCAGGCCGGACAATATTTAATACCCGACGCACAACACAATGTCAATGCCCTGATGAAGCCTGCGACATGTCAGGCGAAACGTCGGCCTCTCAGCCCACTACGCGGCGTCACCCGGACAGTGAAGAAGTCATCGACTCGAGCCGCGGAAGCCTACGCGTACAAGAGAGTAATTCTGTGTAGTACTCACAGGCCTGATATATTGGTAAAATTTGGACTTAAACCAATCATTGCTGATGTCTTGGGCATTTACTTTCCTGTTCGCTGAACAACGTAGAAAAGCGAGTCCCCCAAAATGGCGATGAACTCACAGTGTTCATATAATACTGTGTGGAAATGGACCAAATTAAATTTTAAAGTTTTTTGTTTAAAAAATTGATACATTCAGTTTTTTAAATGATGCTTACTATTGACAGTTGTAATGACACGTAATAAATTAAAAAATAATATAATAGAGTACACATAGATTTATCAACTCTGTACATCATAACTAGAGCCCGGAAGTTTAGCAAAATGCCTTTTGATTATTTTTTGTTATGATTTTGTGACTTTTGACGATAGGAATCACTTAATTGTACTTCTGGGCTTCATTCAGTAGATTTTTATTTTGCCTTTTTTTGCCTATTTTAGCTTCTGATGCCTATTTTGTCATTTTGTCTTATTTGTGCCTTTTTCTACCTTTGTCGTCATTATTTTCCCCTTTTCCCTTCATGGTACCAATCTCTATCAAACTGAAATCATGCCTGCAAGCCTGGACAACATGAAGGCACAGTCGTATATTGTCTTTCTGTGGACGTGGAATTTCCAGTATCAGGTTGTGTTAAAAATCTGAAGGAGACAGGAAGATCATGCCAGCGAACATTTTTGATATTTTTCATTAATACTAACAGATATGTTTGCTCACGATGAACTCATCCTATGTTTGAGTACAGCCTCAGATCCCTTTTGACAACAGAGCTCTGTATATGATACACCCTTCTCAGGTCCTCCTTGTTCTCTTCTCTTCTGGTGATTACACTGGTGTGAAGAATGAAATTTAAAATTCCGTTTTCAATGATAGCATTTCAAGATTCAAAAGGGAGTCCACAACAGCATTTCCTTAAGACAGCGTCAGAAGTAAAATAAATTTGTACTCATCATACTGGATGGTCACATGTAATAATAATTACTAGGGAACGGATTTTATTCTAATAAAAAATACAAAATATGTACATATATATGTGCTTATTTTTTTCCAAAACATGTAAGAAAAAATAGAAAATATGTAAAATAAAAATTCATTATTGTGTTTAAAATTGTTTTCTACAACCATTCTCCCACCATAAAACGTCGCCGATCAGTCCTTAACAAGGATTCGGAGTGGCTGAAAGTAGGTTCTATCTCTATTGAAGTAATTGTATTGGAGACTTAACCACATATAAGAATTGTATTCGAAATATAAAATACGTTTATAGCATATATTACAATATTTACGAGAAGCCGGTGTACAAGTGAATGGTAGAACCGTGTAACGAGTGATGAATCCCAGAGGAGGGGGTTCCAAATCGCACAACGCGATAAGGCAATTTACTGCAAAACATATTTGTTAGTTTTCGATAGAGTAACAAATGTGCTGTTTGAAACATAAGCAAGAACGTTGTTGAAATTACTGTTGTTCACAAAAATCCACCATCCTTTACTCTGAGTGAGCAGTAAGCAGGAGGGAGATGTAAGTTTGACAATTCAAGGCAAAGATATGGTCATAGAACTGTAGCAGTATTACATTTGATTTATAAGAAAGATAATCCCGCAACATATATTGCAAACGCGCATATGAAACATGTTTCGACGTATAAATATATTAAAATGTAACGAAATGTATAGTAATAGGTAAAATATATAAATATATTTAATTTTACCAGAATATGTAAAAATATGTAAAATAAAAATAGTTCTAATTCATTCAGAATGTCTTGTAAACTCTAAAAAAAAAATATTGAACGCTGGTATCTAGTTCCTGTTAAAATATGTATTTACATTGAAATCTGTTCCCTAATAATTACCATAATATCTTTTCATGTAAGTGGTTCACAATACACAGTTCATGTAAGTTCACAATAATTAGTTTTAAATAATGATTTTTCAATGTTTCCTGTGTTTTACCCCCTACTTTGGCCAGAATAAATGCCTTTTTTGAGGGCCTATTTTCATAAAAATAAATGCTTTTTGACTGCCTATTTTAGGTAAAATAAGTACCTGAACTTCCGGGCTCTAATCATAACCATAACTTTAACCTCCTACTAAATACCATTTTTAGGATGCAGCAGTAATATTGTGGCACAATAATAATAATAATAATAATAATAATAATAATAATAATAATAATAATAACAATAACAACAACAACAATAATAATAATAATAATAATAATAATAATAACAATAACAACAACAACAATAATACGTATTTTATATTATAACATGACTGTAGTCCCTTCTGAGACAATTAGTATTTACAAATACATATACAAACAACTTGCAACTTTAAGTTCTGCCATCCCATGTTTTAATATTTTTTTATTTAAAAAATAATTCTGTATTCTCTTGTCTCTTACCCGTGGGTCAATCCATATTAAGTGGTCCAGCACTGGTTGCTCGAACATCTCGAAAAAAATTCATATTTTGTACATAAATTTCCTTATGTTTTGGCTGTTCAAAAGCATATTTGATTTATTTGTATTGCATCTGGTTTACATATGGCGGCCATTTTTGTTTTACGCCGTGCGCCATTTTTCGCATTTGAAGAGGTTTACTCTTTTCAAAATTATTCAGCTCTGGGTTGTTCTAGCATTCTAGAATAAAAGGCATTGGATTCAGTATACTCTGGCCTACAAATCGGATTATTACATTTCTACCTTCTATGTTTTTATTTGAGAAATATTTGCAACTAAATCTGTGGAACGGAAATGAACCAAGTTCCATTTTCAGAGATTAATTTCCCAAAGAAGGAATAGAATCTTAAACTTAATTTTTTCTGTGCTTTTACATAAAACAGTATGGGAACTTTGTGTGAAATATCATTGGTAAGTAATGTACCTCTTTAAAATTACACCCTCTTAAAAATTGGAATTTTCGAATTTTTCCAAATTTTCAAGTGTAATATCTCTGTTGGGGGACCAGATAAAATTCTGAAAATTGCACACATAGTAGATCGCTATGGTACCAAACTGCATTAAAAATTTCAACTTTTAGATTTAACTCAAATGTTTTGTTTTTTTTAATTGTAAACTTTTGCAAAAAAAAAAAGGCTTCAATTCTACATTGATGATACATTGTGACTAGTAATCACATTATTTTGAAGCTATTTTAAGCTAAAATCCATTTTGATTTAAAATAATTAATTATACTTGATTATTAATAAACATAAAATTTGCGTAATCTATTTTGAATATTACTTTACTTTAAAACAAACGTACATCTTGACATCTATGCTGGTAAGGCCCAGGCCATCAGGCCTTCTCTTCTGCCTGACCATGCAAATTCTACCACACTCCTCTTGCCATCTAGCAGTGAAAGAAGGCATCACTCTGGTGATGAAGCAGGCAATTTGAATTTAGCTCCAAGGCTTCCTTTAGGCTTGAGGATGGATCATTTTATATGCCGTAAACCTACATCAGGCAACCGGCTTTTCTTCCCCTCTAAAGAATGGCATACAAAGGATTTTTTCAATCTTAAAATTCCACAGCTTTGATCAGATTTGAAACCCATGAACTTCAGTGTAAGTCTGATATGCTAACCATCGAAGCCACAAGCAATGGCCCATGTACAGGCTTTCTTTGCCTGGAGGCATGATTGGGCAAACCTCTTTGCTTACATTCTGCTACTCTGAGCTTGTTTTCAAGTGGGGATGCCTGCTATGATGCCATTAGACAATCTCTGACTTAAACAAATGAAAAAAATATACCCGATTTCACTAGGGTTAAAAATGCAAAGCACTGTTAACTAAGTTATGCTAGAAATAAAAGCTGTATCTTAATTAGCTCTGTTAGATTTTAAAAAGCTAACAAGCTATTTAACAAGCTAAGTAAGAACCAGATTTATAAGCACTAATAATTAATCAAATATGTATGCATTTATACAGTAAAAACTTTAAATAATATGCCCTACAAAATATATTAACCCATCAATACATTATTTCTCATCATTTTTATGCACAGAATTGTCATGTAGCACTTTACATTTACTATACCCCTCAGTAAAATTTCAATGTATTTGTTTTTACAATGGAATGTCTGCTGCTATTAGAACCACATTTGAATATAATTTGAAGAATCCCATTGTAGCCACCTTCTTACCATGAAAAGAGTTCTTTCTTTCTGCTCCTTATTTTGCTCACATGTGTAGAGGATGTAGAGCATCATTTCCTCTGTTTAATATCATGCATAATTCAGGTACAACTATACAGGAAATTGATATTAGCTACATAAACCAGAGACATAGATAAAATGAACAATAAATAGTAAAAAATGTGAACAATGATACTTTTCAAGTAAAATACATAAGAATAATTAGCAATTTGTTGAAATATGATGCTTGTTAAGAAAACAGACAAAATATGTATAACAAAATCATGTTTCAATAATTGTAAATGAGTTCTATCATTCACATATCAAGTGAGTGTACTTTCTGACTGCAGGGGAAAAAATAGGATTTGCTGTGAAATCCGGTTCCTATTCATAAAATTAAAAAGTTTATCTTTAAAGGGTTCTGAAGCTGAGTTGGGAAAAGAAAAAATGTTTACAGAAGTGAATGGCGTTCCATGATATAAATTTGTTTCTTAGAATCATGAAAATAGCTTAGTTCACTGGTAGCTAATATTTTGTCTTATGTGTGAATTCTGCTTCCTGCAGGAGTTGAAAGAAGAACATCCACGTGTTTTGGTTCAAGGAAATCCTCAGACACCATCAAATGTTGTTGAATTTAGTTATAAAGAACGAAGTTACGTTACAATTCCAGCTCCTCCTCCTCTTCAGCTGTTATATGAATTACAAGGGATTGCTCTTAATATGTTTTCGGATGAAGCACAGGGGGTCAGACAATCAATAATGGGTAAGTGAGATAAGATTATGTAAGTATGAATGTGATATATAATACAATATGTGTATAGCATCATTAATTTCACCTCAACTTAATCTACATTACTGCAGAATAATTGGACCATTAATTGCAAACTGAGAAGAAGCTGTTTAAAGTTATTGTCATTTAAGGCTAAATGCACCGAAAAATACTTATAGGAAAAATCAATAGATCGCAGCACTATCACACGGAATTTACTAGATCGATCACGTCTGAACAAATTGTCCGATTTTCGATCTGTAAACGGCATTGGACTCCTTTTTAAAATAGAATTCACGCTACGATGCCGTTTTTTCAAAAAATATTTCAAAAAAAAAAATTTAAAATGATTTCTCATAGTTTCGGGAAGAAATTAAAAAATGTGGGCTTATAGCGCGATGACGACGTGCTTCCTGAATCCAACGCCGTGTCAATCATGCAAATCGGATGAATAGGAGCGGCGTAAAGTGAAATTTCGGAAAAAGTACCTGACCCCCCAGTTGCGTCACCCGAACCTTGTGGGGGCTCCCTCGACGCGGCCGAACGGCCAAACCCGGCGGCCAGCGGCACGGGAGGAGGCCGTGCTCTCAGGCAGGCAAGCCGGGCAGTCGCTTTATGGTTTCGTCCCTTTCAATCTCAATATATTTTTCTCCACTTTTCAAACTAGTGATGCTGTAACACAACCAAACGGTCTCATATCATCTGTAATAGTCGTATAAAACTGTATATCTTGTTCACATATTTCCGTCTTCATACCATCAAAAAGTTATTTGAGGCACTACTCAAAATATCAATTCCGATTTGGAAACTGATTTCAAAAAGAAAATTGAACTAATTGTGTAGATATCACCAATATTCCATGTCCTAACATCTTATTTTACATACATTTTACTTCTAAGATCTTCCGTTATCATTCCACTACCAGAAAGAATGAGCCGAAATTACGCACGAGCTCTTTTATCCTGCGGCTCGATTTTTGACCTCAAAACGGCGTTTGACTCCTTGATAGACTTCACCTGATGAATCTGTTTTCCCAAGTAAAATTTTAAAACTGTTTTCGTACTTTCGGACAAAATTGAAGAAGTGGTAAAATAGCGCGCAGGCGAGATGCATCCTGAATCCAACACTGTAACAAACATTAAAATATAATATTAAGAATCGTGACATGTCCCAGCTTACTTAGTAAGTTATATTGATATAAAATGATTCTGTTATATTTGTATAAACTTGAAGATTGGAAAAAGTAATTCCCGGCGCGTCATTTTGATACAAACTACGTTAAGGATAATGTAAAAGGATGTAGTGTAAATCATTGTATTGTGAAATATATATATGTATTTTTTAATGCATTAAATTGTCATGAAAGCAATACAACTTAAACCCTTAGACAGGAACACCACACTAGAAGAGGAATATCCGTCTATGAGGGGGATAAATTATGTTTTGTTGTACAGTTCGGCAACTTTTACATTTCTACATTAAGATACCATTTTCTAAACATCGTACACGCTTATCAGTAACATTTAATCGGGTAGCAATTCAATTTATAAGATTTATATACTACTAGTAAAACGTAGCATACCAGTCACTGATAAACCTCATATTAGGGAATCAGAATGCAAACGTATTAAATCGGCGATCCTCATCTAGGTGTCGAGAATAGGGATGCAACATTGATGTTGATATTTTCAAAACATAGATTTTGTATAGACACATGAACATATTTCGTAAAAAATGAAACATTTATGAAACCTGATGTTTATTATCGATGTGCTTGATGAGTTGTTGTGAATGAAAAGAACCGATAATCACAATTTTATAAAAAAGTTAAAATATGAAATAATATTGCATTATACCACTGTCAATACATGTGTAATAAAAGCATAATATCCTTTTCTAGAGATTTTGTTCGACTCATAGTATGTCCAAAATATTTTATTTTCCATTTTTTGGCTTTGGCTCTTAGAGAAAGTTCTGTTTTCTTTTCAAAATTTCGGCATTTATCTTTTTGCCCTCCCATTGTACGTAATATTTTCTTCCGTGTCCATACTTCAAAAGCATCTTCCTTTTTTCGGCCTATCTCAATGTTCAGCTTTTACACCCACACAACAGGATTAGAAATACCATTTTCTTGATTATTTGGATTTTGGTCTTACGCAAGGCTTGATTTCTGACGGAACACGACGGAACGGCGTTCCTGTATCTCGCTGATAATTATTACATTATATTATAAATATATAATTATTTCTATTAAATTAATAAATCATTTTGAGCGCGTTCCGGGACCTAAACTTTTAGAAATCAATCACTTGATATGCCTGCATATTTTATGAATTTGTGTAATTTTCTTTCCGCTGCTTTTTCTAAAATTATTCCTCTCTTTAGTTTTTCTGTACAGTATCCAGAATTTGTTATTGTAATTCATAAGTATTTAACTTCGCCTGCCATGTATATCACTTCTCCGTTGATGTTCAGGCTTCCTTTTTTACCATTTGACATAAATGTTGTTTTCTTTAAATGTAAGTTCATAGAATATTTAAATTTTATATTAATAATATATTTAGCTATCATTATTACATAATTCAGAATTAAGTATAAATAAAACATCTGCATAATTTTGATGACAACATTTTTGCGTTTTCTCGAAAAGGAGTAAAGTGGACATGTCACGTTTTGAATGTTTGCTCCTCATTTCGCGCTCCTTTCTATCCAAGTCCAGCGCCGCCAGGGCACGCGCTCAAGTGTAGTCACCCTTCTGAGCTGGAAGCAGGGTCGCACCTCTGGCACACTGCTGTTCTGATAGCGTGACTTTTCTGACCTGTGCAGACATCTCGCCGCGTTCTTCGGCGGGCTGCGTGCTACACTAGGGCAATTCGATATGCCCAAGCGTAGGAAGAGGGCGGTGAGCAGTTTTCAGTGGGCGAGAACATTGTGCAGTGACGAAGTGGAGATTATATTTACTATACAAGAATTAGTGGAATCATTCGCGTTTCGTTAATTATTAGTAACCGAGTGTTATATATGAACAAAATAATAATTCAAACAATAAATAACAATTATAAAAGTATATTAGTTTAATAAACATTTTGTGAGATATTATTAACTAAAATAACTTATTTAGTCGACATTATGGATGGTAAGCTGTTTTTCATTGAAAATACAGGTATAATACCCTTATAACCTTTAAGGACGTCCATACCGTTATAGACGTCCTATAGAGATATTTTACCGGTATAAAAGAACAGGTATTTGAAAAAGGTATGTAAAATACCGGTATTTTACCGGTATCTAATACCTTTTCGGTCCCTGCCTATTCCTCATTGCCAGTTTACACTCCCTGGTCATATTTCGAATGACCCGGAACATTTCTTTAGGTCTCCTTTTGTTGTTATGTTCTTCCACTTCTTTGCATTTTTCTTTTTTTAATTAATTTATTTATTTAACGTCAAAAAACAGTTAAAAACTGCGTATGACGTGCTATATTTCTTGAAGAAACTTTTCTTTATCTTGTCTTGGTCTACGCTGGAATACCCTGCTCAGTTCTCTGACTTTTATCCTTTGCTTTCTTAGCAGAGAAATATAATATTTGAAAAGAACGAAACATTGGGACTTTATTATTATTATTATTATTATTAAAGATTAATTATTAAATAAGAGAGTTTATTTAAGAATGTTTATGTAAGAATAATTATTAAAAAGAGAATTATTAAATAATAATAATAATCACACGAATGGAGGGGAATCGAAGGTAAAGTGTATATACTCGTACTATATAATCCTTCGAATCTTCACTTCGATGACAGAGTTTCCAAGATTTATAACAATTGTGAGACTCCATCTTTATATTTCACGGTGAAAATCTTGAAATATCTCTACAGGTCTGATTCAGTTTGCCCATTGTGAAACCATGGAGCAGGTTGTTACTCTAGGCACCGGGCGGGCGTTCTTTCAGCGCCCGCCGCGAAGGGCTAGGCTAAAGTGGCCGTGGGGGAGGGGTTCCGGGATTTCCAAATCCGATATGGCACTGGGACAGTGGTTCTCGAATATCGTTGCGAATGCTCACTCCAAGTTCACTGCAGGGGGGGGGGGACAAGGGAAGGGGGGGATCAGGTATTTTTTCCGAAATTTCACTTTACGCCGCTCCTATTCATCCGATTTGCATGATTGACACGGCGTTGGATTCAGGAAGCACGTCGTCATCGCGCTATAAGCCCACATTTTTTAATTTCTTACCGAAACTATGAGAAATCATTTTAATTTTTTTTGAATTTTTTTTTTGAAAAAACGGCATCGTAGCGTGAATTCTATTTTAAAAAGGAGTCCAATGCCGTTTACAGATCGAAAATCGGACAATTTGTTCAGACGTTATCGGTCTAGTAAAGTTTGCTTATTTTGGTGCTGCCACGTGGTGGCGACAAATGGAACTAGTGTCGCTACATTTAGCCTTAACGGAACGTCGTGTGTTACAACTTCTTCCAAGTAGTTGTAGTGACGTTCGTATGTGTCGCGGTAGTCGCATCCGGAAATCGTATTACACTTTGCCATCGAGTTAGAACGTTCCATGCATATGCTTTGTAGGAAATGAATAATTATTTATATATTGCTTTTGGGAATGGCAAGGGTAACTTGTAAATTAAAAGACATTTTTAAAAACGAAAAGATATATTTATTTATTTTCCACTCCAAAATTAAATATGGATGTCATACAGTATGACCGTCGTCATTCGTCGTATGACCGTCGTCGAGTGAGGACGTGCCGGAGCGCAGGTAGCAAAACGAGGCTTAAGGCCCATTCACAATGCAAACATAAGCATAAGCATGGCGTTAACATAAAAGTTAGGACTACGTCTACAAGTGGACTCATTCACAATGCGTTCGCATAAGCATAACACGTAAGACGTTAACTTAAGAGCTTGCAAGCTTCAAGCTTCTGTGCTATGCTTATGTCAGACATAAGGAATGAGCCAATCACAGTTCGTTAACTCAAAATCGAGTATCGAAGTCGATCGTGTCGATTCGTGTGCTGCGTCTCATAGCCAATAGAAACTCTTATTTTGCCTGTGTTTATGTTCGACATTGTGAATACGCCAACTCTTCGCTTGTGTTAATGTCTATGTCTATGTGTTATGCTTATGTTTGTGATTGCATTGTGAATGGGCCTTTATAGCAGGTGTCTGGTGAGCGGCGAGTGCTGAAGCTACAGTGAATTCCAGCAGTTTATTTCTAGGCAAGTAAACTTTCTTTTACTCTCTTTCTCCCAATTTTACTGTCTCTGATATCACAATATCTTACTTCTATATCTCTGGAATTGTGTTATTCTCTAAAGTCTGTTAAATTTTTTCCCTTGTCTATTAATTTTATTTCTTGTCCGTTTTCTGATAATATATCTTTTTTTCTCTTATTTAGTCTATTTTTTCCCTACTCTACTCTTGTTTTCCTCTCGGTCAATCTTGCTAGCTTCCTAGAACCTAGTGTTTTTGCTCGTTTCAACTCGTACAAACTATAATTTGTTTTAAGTGTTCTTTTATTTATTTTAATTTTTCTAATATTCTTGTCCGTGTTTTCTCGTCATGGGTCAAACTGCAAAAAACCTCCTCGAGAACAAGAATTTCATCGCTCAAGTGAGCGAATCTGTTGCTGCCCGCATAACGGAGAGCGTCCAAGAGATAAACCAGGGTCTCATCGAGGCGCTTCGGGACGAGCTCTCGAAACTTCGGGAGACCATCGAGCAGCAGAACCGTGTCATTGACGAGCAACGCCAGGAGGTCATGGCGCTAAAGATAGCCCACATGGACAAAATGGACGAGCTGGAGCAATATCAGCGGAGAAATTCTCTCCGCTTTTTTGGAATCAGTGAGTCGAACAACGAAAGTACTGACACTAAAGTTATAGAGTTGGCTAAGGATATTGGTGTCAGTCTTACTCTTGATGACATTGATAGGAGCCATAGAGTAGGACCTAAGACTGATGGCAAGTGCCGCCCTATTATAGCGAAATTAGTATCGTATAGGAAAAGGGCAGAAATTTTTAAAAATAAAAGAAAACTTGTAGGTAGTGGAAAAGTTATACGAGAGGACTTAACCTCACGTAGGTTAGAAATACTGAGAAAATGTATTGCAAAATTCCACCTTAAAAATGTATGGTCTTTTGATGGGGCAATATATGTAAATACCACACAAGGGAAAAGACGCATCACCAGAATGTGTGAAGTTGACTCGCTACCTGTAAATGGCGCGTAACTTTAGAATCTGTTTTCAGAAGTCTCTCTTAGATTGGTTATTATTTAATTTTTACTTGTAATATTTTAATTTTATTTTCTTCCTGCCTGTGAAGTACACACTTTCAAATACCATGTCAGAAATTTGGCAACCTGTAGATGACGAAGTCTTGCCGGAAACCGCGCCCCTGGACATACCTGCCTGGGACATTGGCCCCAGTCCGGCGTTAAGCTTCCTACCTACCCCTCGAAGCCCTGCTACACTCTCTGATCTCAACGCGTCCATTTCGCACTTTCCTCGTGACTTGTCTGTCTTTCACATTAACGCTCAATCTCTAAAGAAACATCACTCAGAAATTTTTCATGTTCTCTCTGAAGCTAGCGCACACGTATTATTAATTAGTGAAACTTGGTTGAAATCTACTGCGCCGTCTGATCTTGTGTCGATCCCTAAATATAAACTCATACGAAATGATAGAAATATAATAAAAATTAATTTAAAAGAGAAATCCGGTGGGGGTGTTGCTATGTTTGTGCGTGATGATATAAATTGTAAAATAATAAAAACATCTACTAGTAACTCACCGAACTTGGAATACATGTTTGTTGATATGGTGATTGGGGGCAAACATTTACTTGTCGGGGTTGTATATTGGCCTCCTAATACGGGACTGTTGTCAGAATTAGAGGAATCACTTTCAGAATTCACAGATAAGTATCAAGATATTATTATAATGGGGGATTTTAATTGTGACTTAAAAAATCCCATCACAAAATCTGCCACTAATTTTATTCATACTTTCAATTCGTATAATTTGCAAATATGAAATCTGAATCCTACTCATAGCTCATCTAAAGCGGAATCGTGGATTGATCACTTGATTGTTTCTGATATTTCCATAGTATTACTATAGGGTCAAGTTCCTGTTCCGGGTATTTCAAACCATGGTTTACTCTTTGTTGTATACTCGGCTAAATGTACTAAATACAAAAACAAAACAATCAATTACCGTGATTACAAAAACTTAGATTTTACAGCATTTCAAGTAGACAGTGAACATGCACCTTGGCACCAAGTTTACCAACAATATTCATTAGACTCGAAAGTAAATATGTTTAATGGAATCATAACAAACCTTTTCAACAAGCACGCTCCATGGAAAACTTCTCGTGTCACGCGGCCTGCTGCTCCATGGCTTACAAATGAGATAAAAGTTCATATGAAAGTTAGAAATTCCGCATATAACCGTTTTAAATTACTAAAACCGATGAAAATGAAAAGGAGTATAAAAAACTTAGAAATTTCGTAAAACAACAAGTCAGAAACGCTAAGATTCGTTATTATCATAATCTTTTCCAAACAAATTCCAGTACGAAGGGAGTATGGGACACCTTGAAAAACTTAGGAATTTGCAAACGTAAGTCAAATGACAGTTCATTAGAAATTCCCCTAGATGACTATTTTGCTTCCGCTACACATACAATAGACCCTATTATTAAAGAAAAGACACTTCACTGTCTGGAATCACATGCACCTCACAGTTTCTATTTCAACAATGTTGACTGCCAAGAAGTCGAAAAAATAGTGAAGGCACTCAAATCAAATTCAAAAGGCTCGGACGATATAACAGCAAAGCAATTAAAATTGGTTTTAAAAGACGCTCTTCCAGCGCTTACTCACATAATAAACTTTTCTTTAACAACCGGATATTTTCCCCAATTGTGGAAACTAGCTTACATTCGTCCCCTCCCGAAATGTTTAAATTCGTTAAATCTTTGTGATTATCGACCTATCAGCATATTACCAACATTATCCAAAGTCCTCGAAAAAGTTGTACGTCAACAAATAAACAAGTATCTCGCCATAAATGATATTCTCAATAATTTTCAATCTGGTTTTAGGGAAGGTAGAAGTACGCAAACGGCTTTGCTACGAGTCACCGAAGACATTCGTCAATCTCTGGATGAAGGCAATATAACAACGCTAACGCTTTTAGAGTTTAGCAAGGCCTTTGATTCAGTAGACCATGACGTGCTTCTGGCAAAATGTAAATGTCTCGGTTTTTCTGATTCTACCTTATCGTGGATTTCAAGTTATTTTAGTAATAGACAACAGGTCGTAGTTGTAGAAAATACTTTCTCGTCACCTAAACCAGTTTCACGTGGAGTGCCACAGGGCTCCGTACTTGGTCCACTTTTCTTCCTTATCTATGTAAATGATATACCGTCGGTGCTATCAAGATGCAATCATCATATGTACGCAGATGACTTACAGATCTACGTCAGTGGGAAACCTTCTGAAGTGGCTCATTTAATTAGTAAAACAAATCAGGATTTAGCCTCTTTACATGAATGGTCAGTGAGAAATGGCCTTAAGCTAAATCCATTAAAATCTCAATCAATTATAATTGGCTCCTGTTGGTCCCATAAAGCACTTAAAAATCTAAATATTCCTCACATCGTACTGGATAACACTACGGTTCCTCTATGCTCAGAAGTTAAAAATCTCGGTCTGACGATCGCTAAATTCCTAAATTGGGAACCTCATGTTCGGGAGACTTGCCGCAAAGTGTATGCTTCAATGTACTCACTCAAATGTGCTTACAAATGCCTTCCACCAAAAACCAAAGAACTACTAGTAAAATCCCTCTTGCTCCCTCTGCTTGATTACGGTGACATTGTGTACGGTAACATAAAGAAATCAACTGCTGACACTCTCCAAAGAGTTCAAAATGCATGTGTTAGGTTTCAATATAATATCAGAAAGTATGATCATATATCGGGATACTTCAAAGCTAATAACATACTAAACTTGAAAGACCGACGCATGTTTCATAGTTTGTGCCTGTTCTACAAATTATTAAATACGGGTGTACCTACTTACCTCTCTCATAAAATTTCTTACCTTAAAACAAGAAGATTCGAGAAATCTTTGCTATGCAATATTCCTAAAAGCAACACTAACTTTTACAATAAATCTTACTTAGTAGCAACAACCAGAGAGTGGAATAGCCTTCCAGGAAATGTTAGGAAATGTAAAACACTGCGATCATTCAAAAAACATTTAAATAATCTTTTTCTGAGCTGATATTGTATGATGTGAAAGTGTGTACTAAATGTGTTTAAAATTGTAAGGTAAATGTAATATTTTATATCGCTTTTTTAACAGTTTTTCTCCATTTCTTGTATTTTCTTAAGTTAGTTTTTAAGTGAGCTCAAAATTGTAAGTTAAATGTAATCCTTTTGACAGTGTGGGCTTTTTAACAGTTTTGTTCTTTTCTTTGTTTTCTTAAGTTAGTTCTTAATTTAGTTAACAATAGTATAATTAGTCTAAATTAAGTCTATTATAGGGTTAGAAGGTTTTTTGTATTATGTTCTAGTAACGTCTACTTCATTATTGTTTAATTTTGTCATGGCTCTGACTGAATGCGTCTTTTCCCTTAGTACATGATGTTGAAACCTAAAATCGGCCCTAAGCCGTCGTCCTGGCCGGGTGGTTGTGTGCATTCTCATATTGTTTTTTATGACTCATGAATGTATTTGAGATTTTTTGTTAACATTTGATACGTATTACTAAATTAATATCTCTCAGAATTTATATTCGAACACGCCTTTAGAGTTATCCAGAGTCAGTAATGTTTGTTTTGAAAATTATCTTAAATATATTATTTTGTGGCTCAATATTGAAGAGCATGCACACTGCCTTTGTTTTCCCTGGTTTTCCCCGGTCGCTTAAGGCAAATGCTGGGACGTTGTATTCTTGTCGCGTTTGTGAGCCCAGGGGCATGACATATGTCAGCTGAATTATTTACTTATTACTAAATATTATTATTTATTTGTTTTTATTTACTAAATGTATCTCAATTCGTATCTATAAATTTATGTATTACGTGGTTAGGCAGAAGAGCAGGCCTGATGGCCCGAGTCTCGCCACATAAATAAATTCATAAATAAATAATAAATAAAGTATAAAATGATTCTAAAACAAAATAATAAACTTACAACTTTACACTCTGAAAATTAAAAACTTGAAAATATAATATAAAACAAATATCACAGAACCAACCAACATACAAATTTTACATTACAAATTTAACAAAATTAGTTCAAAATCTAAATTAATCAAAGCACTGACAAACTTGAAATCTTAAAAAACAATTAAACAAGACTGTACTCAAAATTGCAGAGAAATAAGTTACAACAAAATGTTTTAGAAAGAATGCACACAACATAAAAAATCACAATAATAAAAGGAGACTAAAATTAATATCAATAATTAACCACACTCATTGAAAATGCTATTGAACCTAATTGGTAACATTTTGAAAGGTGTCATTGCATTATGACATTAAAGAAGAAATAAGTATGTCAGTTTTTCTGAATATTTTGCAGGCCCCATATATCTGCATAAATTTATCAAAGAACACAAAAGTTGCAAGAAACAATCAGGAAAATAAAGTGGTACACTTGCCACACGTCGTGTTGTTCAAGAAAGGTTCTGAATGGTAAATACTTTGGAAAAAATTGGAAACAAGAAGAGGGGAAATGGTAATTCGAACGTTTTTGAAGGAAAGAAATCAGTAAATTTTGGGCAGAACCATATAACCCTTCTGTGGTTTCATTACAGAGTTTATTCACCCAATCAGTGCAAGCTTCAACCTCCTTGATCAAAGTGAAGCTAAAGAAGTTGAAGAATGTCCCTCCCTCAATAAAGTTCCCAATGAATGAACAGGCTCACTACTGGCAGATTTGGAGTTCAGCAAATCTGTGAGTAGGGCAATATTGTTGTGTAAAACATTACCTTTCTTAATTGGTATATTCATTGCAAAAGAACTTAGCATTTATATTTTGAAAATATCCACAAAGAATCTTGAAGAGGGATGTGTGTTACAGCCTCCCTGCTGCCTAACAGTACCAAAAAAATTTTCTAAAGGATCTTGATTAATATTTATAGTTTTAATACTTTTCACTCCCAGTTCCCTCACCTTCTTTCAAAGGGACTGGATAGCGATAATATTTCTTTGCCAAAATTCAAAACTTTGACTTTGAGGCTTCTTTTGAGGCTTTTTGCCAGAAGACCATACCACAAATTTCCAATCTTTAAGACTTCTATGCAATGTACTCCAAATAAAATGGTGTTTAGAATTTTGAGTGACAGGAGTTCTCAATTCCTTGTCATTTACTGAAAAAGAATTAAAAGTGTCAAAAAGTTTATCAACTATAAAAATGGATTCTGCCAGATCTTCAGCGAATTTATTTCCAGTTTTTTGGGCATAGTAGCTCTATTCATGGAAAACTTTATGACTAAACAATTGCGCAGCTAATTTTACTCTCATCTTTTCTCTAGAATTTGGATCAAGATGACGATCACTAAGTTTTAATGGATACACCTCAGACATTTTCTGCTTTTTCTCATATTCTAAGAACGATTCGATTATCATCCCACCCTTTGAATTGAATGTCAAATTCACAGAAGTTATTTCTCAAAATCTTGAGAAGATGAGGTGGATCTGCAAAAACAAAAATACTTTCATTCCCAATTTTGATAACTGGATCGTCTCTTTCAGGCATGTTTTTCGTGGCCAGTTCTTTACGAGCTGAAACATTAGCTGATGCCAGATCAGAAACAATGGCCACAATTTTACACCCAATGCCCTGTAATTCAACCACAGATTTCCTTTGCTAATGGCCTGACCCAAATAGAAAGCAACAGGTTGCTTCCATTCAGATATCAGACCACGCACCATGAACACTAGAAAATGGTTAGCAAAAGAGGGATGGCGACTCCCTCCCAAATCTTGGTAACCCAAAATATGATCCTGAATAGAATGATAATCAAGATGTTTGGTCAAACTCATTTCATCTAATGCAAGGACATATAATTTATCAATTTACAACATGGTAGAGAAATGCTTAACCTTGCTATTAAGCAGTCTTGGAAATGCCCGTGGTTAAAGGAACCCTCTGACAAATGCGGGTCAGAGTTTAGGACGATGGAAAGATAAACACGTCTGAGCAGCCGGTAGGCTTTAGCACTACTTCCCTGAATAGCCAGACACAGAGCCTTAATACGGTCTGAATACCATCTACAGTTAATGGGAATAGTGGAATTTAGTTGATGGGAGTGAAAAATTTCATTAGTCAAGTCAACAACATGGCGGTCCTCATGAGACACATTGTGTCTGCAAAAAGGACATATCCAAGCGTTTCCTCATCTGCCTCAAATAATTATCTTTAAAAATTTTGCTACCTGAAATTTTAAAAACGATTTTTTGTAACTGTGAGGGGAAATAATTTGTCCTTTACTACATCCCATTAATCTTTTCAAATTGTATTTTCTAGAGCCAAACTTAAATTTGGAAAGAGCCCCTCGCAGTGATGTGTCTGGTGCACCCAAAGAAGATTGTACCTGACTACTGTTGGTGCTATGACTTTCCTCTTCAAATGTGTCTATTTGTAAATGACCTTCTGTATCTTCCTCCATTAGGTCACCTGAAAAAATTATAGCATCAGTTGTATAGTAAAAGCCATTAGAAAAATTAATATGATATATGAAATAAATTTGAAATGTTCAATGGGAATGGTATGTTGTTTGAAAAGAAATGAAAGATAATGAAATAATAATTTACCTGAATGGGTACTCTCATATCGAGTAGAGAAGATTTCCCCAAAGGCCTCTGAACCACTAGGTGGATCTGCAATTAAGAAATAATGACACTTGTAAGTTTGATCCATTGATTTTGAATAACAAGTTTTGTTCAGCAGATATATTAGCATGACAAGAAAGGTTAGCAATACTATTGTAATAAGAAAGAAATGATACTTGTTTATGAATTCTATTTACTAAAGTATTGTTACCATTTTTGAAGTAAACTTATTTATGATAAAAATTCTCCATTGTTGCAATTCTGTGTATTAATTCTTTTTTAAAAAGATGGTTGCAGTGGTATCTTACAGCACAGAGCATAAATTGCAATTTTCTCCCTCTCTCCTTAAAATAATTTTTTTTCATGACTTGAAAACTTACTTTTGAAAAGAACAGCCCCAGCCACTAAGCGGACAAGAAACTGTTCTTTGTGTCTTCGGTTGTAGTCACTCTCTTGAAAATGATGAGAGCACAAAGTGACCCTTTTCCAATTATCATTAGGCCATTCTGATATTGGTGGAAGATGCAGAAATGACAGCCAGTTATTAGTAATGGTGCTGATTGAAAATTTTTGTGGTATGCGGTGGAAATGAAGTCCCCTTCCAGATATGGATTGGGGACCATGAGCACACACATAACAAGTATTTCTGCAAAAGAAAATTTATATTAATGTTTTGTAATTAATTTACAATTCATGACATTACCATGACATGAAACAAAATCCTTCAATTTTTTGCATCAATAAATTCAACCTAAATATTAATTCACATATTTCATGTTAACAATTCAATTCATACATACTATACGTTTTTATTTTGAAATGTATTATAACATTATTGGAATATAATGGATATCAAGCAATTTGAAATGTATTATTATATGAAATGGGTGTTGTATTACAGAATGTTCTACATTCCAAACAATTTAGTTTATTAATATTTGTATATAATGCCACATGTTACACACTATGAATTATAGTTATTATAAAATATTTTCGATAAATCGTGCATTCCTTACATTTTAAAAATGTAATGAGACAAAGTCATCTTGAATTCATAACGGTAAATTATGTTACTTTCGTCTTTTCAGTAATAACAATTTTTTTCACACTAATATTTGAAAACATACTTACTGTCTAGGAGCCTTTGACATTTTTTGGCTTCTTCTGTACGAAGTGGAACAGAAAACACCACCTTTTCTCTGGAAAACACACTCTTTCGGCACCCTTTCTTTCCAAAATGTCTTCGGTGAAGTTCAGGGCCCGTCTCAAACTCAAAGGGTACGGCGGAATGCGATTGGCTGAATTTTCGAAACATCGTTAATCATTCGTAAATTTTCTCTCCTTCTCGAATGTTTGCGGATAGTCCCCGAGTGACGTCAGATATCACATGACAAAATTAGCGCTGGTGCAGTCTACAGACCGTTCAGTCATGTGACCGGTTTTTTTGACAGCCACTGTCGCCAAACCGCGAGGATCTCGTCTGGGGGCGTGGTCAGCTATTAATATGGAGAAATGATTCGCTTTTATTTCACGAACGTTGGCTAACGTGTCTTGGAGCCGTGGAACAACCTAATGTATTGTCAATCCGACAAAGGAGAAAGTTCAATGAAAAATATTTTATTTTAGTGATAAAATGATGTTGAAGTACTCTGAAACTATGTTCAAGAGTATTATTTTTAAAAGTTAATAATTTACGTGAACTGCGTTCAGTTTGAATTTGGAGAGTTCGTTGCAGAAATGAGAGGTTCAGCGAACGGGACTTTTCTATTCTTGGCGAGTCCAGGGCGGGTCTTTTGTCAGAGTTTCAAGGACCGTTGCTTGTTTATGACCCTTTTTTGTGTAATTTTGCCTGCGTTACCCCCACGGGGGCCCCGTCCGATCCCTTCTGCGCCTGCTGAACCTTTGTGAGATCTTCGACACAGCCGAGAGCAGACGTGAACGATTTCACTCCCACATATTTCGGAGAATTTCCATTATTTATTTAATATTTATAATATTTTTATATTATATTTAATTCACTGTGTTATTAGATATAACATTAATAGAAACTAATAATAAGTTAAATTTACAGTTTAATAACATTAATAATAGCTATTTATAAAATATTTATAATTACTTGCATTTTAATTACTTTATTTATTATAGTAGATATTTATTTTTGTAGTAATATTTAATGTAGTTTATTAGAAATATTAATAGTTTCTGAGTAACTAGCAATGAGTCCACCGCAGAAGGGAGAAGTGACGCAGCATCAACGCCAAGAAGACATCTTTTTTATTGCAAGATATGTAGAAGAGCTGATGATGCGAGGCAATATAGAAACTTCTTCAGTTATTGACCAGACTGCCTATGCATTGAATTTGGAAAGTCACATTGTTCAAAAGTAAGTAAAATTGTAATAAAAGTATCAGGTGAAATTGCCTTGGATAATGTTAAATTTACTGCCACAGATTTTGGAAACAAGACCCTGATACTGCACAGACTCCGAAAAGAAAGCGTCCACAAATAGAAGGGAATAAAACATGTGAAGTGGATGATTTTGGACAGGGCTTAATTAGACGCATTATTTATTCAATGTATGAGAATGGTAAGTAATTTACTTATATTTGCATGTAAGCGACTTCCTATGTTTTTTTTTGTAAATACAACATTTTTCTCAGGTCAAAGTGTTACTCTGAACTCAATTTTGACTGCAGTCAAACATGATAGAGATATAGGGTTTACTGGGGGGAGAACTACTTTGTCTTACCTACTTCGTGCCATGGGTTTTGAATGGAAAAAGACAGACAACCGCAGGTCACTAATGGAAAGAAATGATATTGTTGTTGCAAGATCAGATTTTTTGATGGAATATATGAAACTGAAGGCTCAAGGTTCTGAATTTGTGTTTTTGGATGAAACATGGTTTTATTCAAAAGGCAAGCAAAAAAATATAATAAATTTTTGTAGCGTTGAAAAGTATGAAAGTCTTCATAGTATAGTATAGAAAGTCATAAGTGAATCAAGAAGGCATGATTTGCATGTAATGAAATGCATCATTTGTGAAATTGTAGTTATTTCAGTGACTGTAATGACTTATGAGTGTCATGAATATTGTGTGTCCTGTTTGAAGCACAATCATAGTGGTTTAATATGATTTTATTTTGCTACATCATCTTTAGTAATTGCTTTTAATAATCTATCCTGTAGGTTACGCCTCTCGGTCATGGCAAGATAAAAGTAAGAAGAGCTGCTGTAGCAAAAATTTAGATGAAGGTAAAAGGTATATAGTATTACATGCAGGAGGTGCAAATGGTTTCATTCAGGATGCAGAACTATTGTTTCCCTCGAAGACAAAAGAAGTAGATGAGTACCATGGAACTATGACAGCAGAAATGTTCCAAAAGTGGATGAAAGAGGAATTATTACCTCGTTTGCCAGAACCATCAGTTATTGTAATGGACAATGCACCTGTTCATTCTATGCTGGTGAGTGACATTTCAAGAAGTGTTCTTTTAGAAATGTAAAAATTATTCTTTCAAAGAATACATTTAATCCTTTATAAAAATAACTGATTATGAAACAGGTTTTGCAACTAGTCAGTGGTAAAAGAGGTTATTTCAACAATTATTTACTTCACAAAAAAAGGTGAAATACAAAATTTATTATATTAAATTGTGTTCAGTGATTTTAGTTAAATCAGTAAAAATAATTTTTCTTAGAGAACAACAAGATTGCCAATAGAATGTTTTATATTTATTTAAAAAGAGTATAAAAAAAATGCAATTTTTGAATAAAATTGAAATAAACATCCTTTTGTCATTTCTAATTTTCTAGAAAGTGAAAAGGCCATCATCCAAGTGGAGGAAGAGTGACCTGCAGGAGTTTCTTCGTGAGCACAATATACCATTTATGCCTGAGCATACTTTTAAGAGTCTTCTTTTGAAAGCTTCTGAAGTTTGTGTTCAGAAAAGGTACTCTTGAAATAAGCATAAGTTTTGTTGAATTAAACATACAATAAGGCAGTTTTATTTTTTGCATGATGATGTGATTGCCAATGTTGTCATTAGTTGAAAAATCATATCAGTGTATGTGGGTGCAGATATGTTGTGGATGAAATTATTGAAGAAGCTGGTCATCAAGTTCTGAGGCTACCCCCGTACCATTGCCACTACAATCCCATTGAGTTGGTATGGAGCCAATGCAAAAGATACTACCAGAGACATCATGGTACCACTTTTGACCACCAAGCAGTGACAAGAAAATGGAAGGAAGCATTAAACCAGGTTTCTGCGGAGAAGTAAGTGACTTAAAATAAAAAGCAAAATATTGCCTTGATTTTTTTTTCTTTCTTTTTGCAGAAAGTTGTTAATATAAAGTACTCCTTTATTCTGCTTTAGCTGGAAAAATTATGTGGCACACACAGAGAAAATTAGAGAAGAAGATTGGAGAGTAGAAGTTAGGCACGATGCTTCAGAGATTTCTGTCATTGTAAATATCCAGGATGACTCTGATGATGATGATGATGATGACAATATTCCCCTTGCTGTTCCCATTCCCGGGCCCTCTGGTGTCTCTACTTAAGAGAGTTATGGTCAGTATCATTACATCTTCAATGCAGTATATTTCATTGGTTTGAAAAAATGATTTGACAAATTTTTTATTCTTCTCAGGTGCAGAGTTGCAAGCTGCAAATCTGTATTACACCATCATGGGCAAGTAAGTGGTTGTATTTAAGATGAAATGTTGAATCTTAATTGTTTTTAAGCTGATCTTGGCTTTTTGAAATATATTTTTTAACATTATTACTTTTGTTGTTATTTGTACTTTACAGGTGTCTCAGAGTCTTCTATGTACATCAATATTGGTAAAATCTTTAATAAATTTTATATCAGAATTTCATTTTCAACAAACGTTTATGAAATAAGATGTATGTAAATTTTTATACTTCAGATCTTTAACATCAACAAGGACACAACTTCTCTTTCAACATCCAGATGAATTTCAAATAGTGACTATTGAAATAGTGACAAATAATGACCAATAGTGAATACTTTGTAAATATATGATGTTCAGAAAGGAACATAATGTGCTGCGTTAGAACTGAGAAAACTGCTAAAAACTCAAAACATATGTTTGTGTGTGCGAATGTGGTTTTTGTTGTTGGAGGAAGAGGGTCTGTGGTACCACTTAATGTTTACGAAATATTTTTATTTATATTTACTTTTCCTTGTGACTAGCTGGTTATATGTATTAGTTGAACTGAATGTACTCTTAATTCTCTCTGAAAATAAATATAGTGTACTTGAAGTAGTTAGAAAGCAAGTGGGACTGTAATGGTTTGTTGGTGATGGGAGTTGTAGTGTAACAAATGTTAGTCTTATGATTGAAGGTGTAGAGGGGGGTTGAGAAATAAGTTTAAAACTGTGTATTTCTTGTATACAATGTAACAAATTTAATTTTATTGTATAGAATATGTAGTAGTATTTTTTATTAGATATTGCATGATAAGTAGTCTTTATCTTATATTATTATTATTATTATTATTATTATTGCATGTTTAATTGTCTTGTGTGTGTTTGGCCTTAAGCCACCATCCTGACAAGGTTTTATCTGGGTTTCCCTTAGTTGCTTAAGGCAGATGCCGGGATGGTCCTTTGCTTGCTTCCCAGAAGTAATATAGCATTTTGCCCTCCTTATCAGTAGGCTTTTTTAGGTATACTTCTCAGAAGATATAACCAGTCACATAATTATGTCTGCACATGTTAACTTCCTGTGTAAATTCTTTTTAGTAATTATTATATAATTCTAATTTTTTTATTAAAAGGAAGAAATTTTTCAGTTATTTGAATTTAATTTTTGATGTGTATGAACCAGGTATGTAAAATGATGTGTGAATGAAAGTATGTGAAGTAGTGTTGATTTTGAATGAATGGGTTGAAAATATATTCTAATAACATTCTTTCAGTCTCATCAAATATTAACTTCAAGTAGCAGAAAATATCTTCCTTTTAATAAAAAAGAGTTAGAAATGCAGACTTAATGAAAAGTTTCATCTTTTGAGCAGTATTTTAGTTTCGTGTTGTAAGACATCTTAATGCAATACAATATTAGAAATTATCAAATTAGGCTGTTAGGTCTAGTTTGATAACAAATAAAGTGTTATTGTATAAGATGTTACAATACGAACATTATTCATTGTTTTATCCACTTTGTAAAAATTCAAATGTATAATTTTTTTTCAAAATTGACACTCGAAATAGTTAATAGTAGGCCATGAACTTTTAGGATTTTTAGTATGTTCTAAAAGGACTTGGAAAACTCATTTTGATTTTGTACAATTTAACTTTAAATTATCGAAGTGGATAAAATTTATTGAACTTCAAATAGGTTTAGTGGAAATGTTATATCCTTCAAATAAATAACAATACAAATAAAGGAATTATTTTTCACTTATACATTTGCTTTTTTATGTTACCTTTATACCCATCTTCTAAATGACTTTTTTTATAGATAATAAAGTTATTGAAGGTATGAAATGTTTCAATTTTCATTTCTTAGGTTAAAATTTGCAAAGTGATAATGGAAATCAATTTATCTTTCATTAATTTGATTATATTAACATTCTATAATATCCTTTTAATGACAAGACTTCAATAATTCATAGCACTTGTTAATCTTAATTTTAAGAATCGACTATTGGTTTCCACATTTAAGAAATTTACCTGATGTTATTGATCAATTGAATTACTTGAGAATTTTGCCAAATAGCACTCTGAGAGTATTTACTAACTTGTACCCTTTTTCGTACAGAAATCTTTGAATGTAGTGTGAATATTTTCCAACGTTGTATAATCAGGAGAATCCAGTATTGTGAAAAGAAATCAGCAAATGAATAGTAGTTTCATGTTAATTATACATAACTAACATGACAATTAAGCATTGTTTTACCAGTCAAGAATCACTGAACAAATTATTATAGTATTAAAGTACTATTACACCAAATTCACAATTAACTAACCATATCTATAAATTATCTATAATTATATCTTAAAGTATCTATAACTGTCACAGGCTATGTCATGTCATAAGAACAATGTGAGAATGAAATAGCTATTATAAATATCTGATATCATAATGCAAAACATTGTACAATACATAAATTAATTTGAATAATCTGAACACGCAAGATCGAAAGTACCAACAGAATTCCGAGTTTTGACAAGGCCTACGTGGGAGTTTTGCAGCATTATTCCCTATCATACTCCTGTCAGATGGTTTAATTCACTCAATCAAACATGTTCTCAACAGCATTTCGAAATGTTTGTAGCACTTCATACAATTTTTCATCATTATTGATAGCGGAATTAAATGAATATTTCGTGAAAACTGTTTCTAACCTCCATGCACTGAAATTATATTTCACAAAACTCGGCCAGCGAGTGGGCCAGCTGTTAAAGCTACTCAGCTGACTGGCGGAAGAATATTTTTCGCAATGCGATGCGGTCCTCAGCGATGCTCATTTGTCATAGAACCTGTCATTAAAATCGCTTACTGCCCTGAACGTTCTGTAGTACTATACTGGCCGCCAGTTTGGAAGTCCAGTGGCCGGAGATGCGCAGTAGCAAGGAAAAACCACGTGACGGTCACGAGCGAATAGGCTTCAGTCTTGTATTCACTGCGGAAGAGAACGGAGTTCCCGTGCTTCCTCGCGAATATCCACTATAGTTTCTTGTGATATCGTGTTTTTTCGAACAAAAGTTAAAGTTGAATATGAGCGAAGAAAATCGTAAGCGTGAAGTGCTGAGAAGTCAAGCGCGAAAGATGGTATATACTGTTTATTCGTTCTTCAAGAAGGAAGCGGACGCAGGACACCCTATTTTCGACGTTGCCAAAGTTCAACAGCGGACAGCGGCAGCTTGTGACATCGCAGTAAAAACTGTTGGACGCATTTTGAAGACTGCCAAATCATCTCTTGCTGCTTCGGGGTCCGTGCTTCTGAAATCACCTGGGAAACTGCAGGAAATCACGTACGATAACAAATCTAGATGATTTCGACAAAACAGTAGTGCGTCGGGCTGTATTAGAATTTTACGACCGAGGTGAATATCCTACAGCTGAAAAATTAACTCGGAAGTTGAAAAAAGACATTGCATATAAGGGCAGTGTGAGGTCAATGTACCGCATTTTAAAATCAATAGGTTTTGAGTATGTTAAATGCAAGGATGGTAGAAAGTTCCTCATGGAACGCAGTGACATTGTGGAAGCTCGCGTTAGGTTTTTGAGAGAAATGCACAAGATTCGCACTCAGGAACCTAACACGTGCATCTATTATATGGATGAAACCTGGGTAAATCAGAATGATTCCAGATATTATTTCTGACAAACTCGTGACGGAGCAGGCGGACTGAAAGTACCGGTAGGAAAGGGGAAGCGGCTTATTGTTTGCCACGCAGGGTCCGCCGAGACTGGGTTTATACCCGAGGCAAAACTTGTTTTCCTCTCCAAAAACTCAAAGAGTGCGGATTACCACTCCGAAATGAATGCCGTGACGTTCAGGGAGTGGTTCAAGAACAGCTTCCTGCCTTACCTGCGTCCAAATTCTGTTATTGTTATGGACAACGCTCCTTATCATTCCATGGTTTTGAATAAGGCACCGACGTCACACACACGCAAGTCAGAGATATGTGACTGGCTGCAAAAAAATGGAATTGATTACGACCCATCCCTGACCAGAGCAGAATTACTACAAATTTGTAAAATTCATGCAAGCCCACGAAAGCAATATGAATTGGACGAAATTGCGAAAGCAGTGGGTCGCAGAGTGATTCGCTTGCCGCCTTACCATTGCGCTTATAATCCCATTGAAAAGATTTGGGCGCAAGTGAAAGGATATGTGAAGGAAAAAAATAACACGTTTAAAATCGCAGACGTGGAAAGACTTACACACGAGGCTATAGATCAGGTGACTCAGGCAGATTGGGCATCGTGCGTGCGCCACGTCGAAAATCTTCAAGAAGATGATTTTCGGAAAGAGCTTTTGAGAGACGATATTATGGAACCAATAATTATAAATGTTTTAAATAACTGTTCATCTGAAGAAAGTAGCGGTGAGAGTGACAACTCAGACTGCAAGAGTGGCGACGAAGAAGACGATGTCTCTCTCGATTAAAGTTGTGAATAAAATGAAATTTTCTATTGTATTTTTGATAATTTAATTTATTTTATATTATATGTAGATACGAAAGTTATCAATGTGTTCATTTACTACCTTGTACATCCCCAACCCCGCATGTACCTTTGATTCCCATGTTAATACTTACATACATTCTTATTTTTTTTATTTACTGTATGTTTTTTCAAATTAATCTTTTAGCTACGGAGTTTTTCGTAGAAAGACATTGGCGCCTCACAGGCAGTGGGCCATAATGGGGCGAATAATAATAATAATAATAATAATAATAATAATAATAATAATAATAATAATAATAATAATAATGATAATAATAATAATAAGAAGAATAATGATGATGATAATAATAATAATAGTAGTAGTAGTAGTAGTAGTAATAATAATAACAACAACAATTCTAATAGTAATATCAATTATAATAGTAACAATACTAATAACAAAATACTATTCATTCAGAAATGATTTAACGATATTATTAATGATGCCTAGTGCATCTAACAAATTCAGGGTGAAGGAAAGAGAATTTTGGTTTGGCATTCTCCTTCTACATCAGTCCAACTGCAATTTAACACAGGCAGGACGGGATATGCCAGTTCTTTTTTCTTTGCTTCAACTTGAACAGTCAACATGAAACAGAAAACCAATGGGATTAGAATTTTTATTTATGTTTTTTAAGGGAGGTAGTGATGTGATTTGTGTATTCCTTCGCACTGTAGAACATATTGTTAAGCAGGAAAGCTTTCAATTTACTTTTAAATCTATGTATTGTGTTTATATCTTTAATATCATGGCTCAATTTGTTGTAAAGTGTAATGTCCTCTATTAGGGTACTTTTTTGATAAAGTGTAGTGTCAGAATGGGGAACATGTAGGTTATCCTTTTGTCGAGTGTTATAGTTGTGAACATCAGAATTTAGAGTGAAAGTATCTTTGTCTTCCATGAGAATCTTCTTTGTGAAGACAACTATTTCAAATATGTACATGCATTGTAGTGGAAGAATCCTTAATTTTTTACACAAGGGTTTGCAAGACTCCAGCTTATGAGTGCTGGTCATTGTTCGCAGTATTCTTTTTAAGATAATAAATGTACGAGTGCTTTCAGGGGCATTACCCCAAAATATTAATCCGTATTTCAAGTGTGAGTGCACATTTGCATAATACATTGTCCTAAGAGTCTCAATGTTGAAGCTTGACCTGAGGGTGTATAGAGCACAGCAAGATTTGGTGAGCTTCTTATTAAGATTTGAAATGTGAGCATTCCATTTTAGGTTTTCTTGGATTGTTAGACCAAGGAAGGTAGTTTAATGGGATAGTGTTACAGGATTATTATTTATGAGCAAATGCTGAGAGTTTTTCTTTGCATCAGGGAGTCATGAAATTTAGAGAGACTGTCTTATTGGTGTTTATGATGAGTTTGTTATCTTTAAACCATTTTAGTAGTGCATGCACTGTTTTTTGAGTTTATTTTTCTAATAATTGTTGCGTGTTTGCTTTTATGATTATGTTTGTGACATTTGCAAACAAAATTATTTTGTTATTTTTTAAAGCCAAAGGTATGTCATTTATGTATATAAGGAATAGTATTGGCCCTTGTGAGATCCACAATTTATCATCTGAGGGCAGGAGTAGTACGAGGAGATTTTGTTATCTTTAGTGTGCTGGAGGGTAACTACTTGGCTACGGTTTGATAAATATGATTTAATCAACTGACCTGCAATGCCTCGGATCCCTAGCATTTCTAGTTTTGTTAAAAGTATGTGATGATCAATAATGTCAAAGGATTTTGACAAATCTAAGAAAAGGCCAATAGGAATTTCAAACTCAACTCTGTTCTTTTTGTATTTGTTATTGTTCGAATGATTCTCTTTTGTATTTTGAATGTTTGCCTTAGCCTCTGGTGCTTGGCCCCATATTATTATCCCGTATTTGAGAACAGAGTGCACATTTGCAAAGTACACTGTTCGTGCTGTTTCTTATTATTATTCTAAGAGCATAATTAAGTTGCTCAATTTTGAATTTATATCTTCTAGGTGTTACTTTCATTTGAGGTTCAATTGTATATGGTGATTCCGAGAAATTTTGTTTTCTGTGCTTGTGTGATGCTGTTTTCTTCTAATGTTAAATTTAGTGAGTATTGTTGTCTTGAGTGGGAGAACGACTAGAAAAAGTTATTCTTATCGGAATAAATAGCTTACTAGAGAAAAAATACTTGTAAATACTCAACATGATTGTAGAAAAAGACTAGCCATCTCAACAGCAGTTGCCAACTTCTGCCACACAGTTTGAAATAACCTTGGACAAAACAGAAAGATTGCAACTCTATTTCTAGACTTATCAAAAGCCTTTGATAGTGTGTTCCATGAACTCTTCCTAAAGAAAATAGAAACCATTGGAATATGAGGTAAAGTAAATTTTCTTTTTGAATCTTCAACAGGCCACAAATAATGTATGGAAATTTTATGGGTAAAAGCAAATAGTACAATCAAATTACAGCTCAGTGCATACAGGTGTTCCACAAGGATCAGTACTAGGATTAGTATGTCTTACTAGAATCAGTACTATGTTATAATTTTTAAAAAATTTATTTATGCAACAGTGAAAGACAGAATTGTGTATTAACGGTTTGCATTGGGTAGTCTATTTGTTTTTACTTATAATATTTTTTTTATTTTGCATAGTTAAATAGTTAAGTGTAAGCAAAACAATAAGGCTCTGTATGAAAACTATGTGGGGTATACAGCACAGTACAGGATGTATGGTGCACTAATAATAATACAAAATGTATATCATATAATATATAACAGAAAATATATCACAAAGATTTACATTCCCACGTATATCACTATAGAACACAAAAATTATTCACACTGTGACACAGTATTGAATAATTTTATATTCCATATGCACGAGGTTGGGCAAAATACTTTAAATTTAGTACTTGAATACTTCAGTTCGAGTTTCTTGGCTTTGGAAGGCAATATAAAGACATATATTCCTAATACTAGACTGTATCAGTGAATATAGGAACGACGTGTAATTTTCGAATGAGATATTTCGGGAAAAAATGTTTTATATTTGAAAAATAAATATATCTTCTCAATGAAAATCAATATTTTATGTATTATTTTACTTAAATAATATTACTTTCAAGTAATACATAAGAAAAATGCAAATTTAAATTATCATTTACTGAAGTTTTTGTTTCCAATGTCAGAACTTTTATTACTGAAGCTGCATGTTTTACATACTTGAAAATATGTGGAATTATCTTTAAAACATATATTAATGAGAATCCTTTTGCAAACCACCTTTGCTAAAATGAAAGGATTCTGTGACACAGATAAACTTCTTTTCCATGGATGGTTCAGGATTTCTTATTCATATCCTACATTCATTTTTAGTTAATTCAGTACATTTTATAAGTATTTCACATGCTCGTAAAGTGATGGTCTCTGCTTTGCTTCTGGGCAGTAAATGTAACTTCATTTTCTTGAGCTCTTTTTTGCTAGGCACCACAGGAGTGGAGAGTTGGTTATTTGTCAGTAGCATATTCAAATCAAATGTGATTGTTCCCCCGTGCAGTTGGGCATGAACATTTATCAAATATTAAAATGTTCCATTCTACCTTTTTCATAAGTGCGTAGTAAAAGGGAATCTAGGGATTCGGGAACTAAAGAAATGTGCAATTGCATTCACCCTACATACATTATACTTGATTCATCATGCACAATTTAAATATAATCAATATTATGTTTATTATCTTATTCCTTCATTTACAAAGCAGGTTTTTGACGTAATGAAGTTAGTGCTGATGAAAAGGGAAGAAAAACAATTTTTTTTACTAACTAGAAATGGTGGTGTTTTCCTAGAATAGATTGGGAAAAGACTCAATAAAAGTAATTAATTTTTATTTATGTAAATCAATTTTTAATTTACTACAAAAAAAATTGCCAATGTGGGAATCAATGAAGTAATACCCTTCCAGAGCATACCAGAACAATAGTTAAGACTTCTCTTATTGTTACACACTTTACTTCTAACATTTTAATCCAATTAGTCAAAAAAACAAGTTTGCTGATACTAAATACTAGAGGACCTATGAACTACACTTCATAATGGCAATATTGTCAGTTCTATTTTCCTCTTGCACACTAATTTTTATTTCTTTAAAGAGAATAGCAGGGGAGGGAAATTTTTAAAAGAAATTGAAATTTGTATTATTAGATTTTAATATGACATGATATTTAGCAAAATCATTTAAAGACCACATTTCAAAGCATTTGTTTAGTAAACCACTTCAGAAATTTCATGGGATAAGTAAAATTTCTTTTAGAAAACGTTTAAACACTTTTTCCATTCTCCATTGTAAAGAACCAACATCTCTGTGCAGAAAAAATTACTCTGGGCATTACAAACGTGTTATCTTTCTTATTACTAATGTACAATCTTTCTTTTTCTCCCCTTAACTTAAAAATTTATTATTTCTGCCAACCATCCATTTCACTATTCTACCATCACATCCTAACAAATACAACCACACACTGCTGGTATGGTCGATAGTTACCTTGCCCAAGATTATTACTTGTCTTACCAATCCCAAACGTAGCTTAAATCACGTTTTTGTAATCTGAATTTCATGTTTTCATCACAAATACATACTGCAAAATTTTTTTTCTAATGTTTTGAGATTTCCATTAATAACTGCAATATAATTTTAAAAAAATTAATTTTAGAACCACTGAATTTTGGAGACAGTGTAACAATAAAAATAGCTGTTTCGAGGCAACTATCAGTGTCTATGAAACAATCTAAGCAAGTCATTGCAGCAACACATGTGTACTCTTCTGTAAACCTTGATATGAGAACCAGGATAGAGAAAGAAAGAAAGAAAAAAAAAACAATTATGTATTATAAAATAATTTATTAAATAAAAGGGTAAAATAAAAATTTTGAAACTTTAGAGATGAATAGTGCCAATTGTTTTATTAAATTAACAAAACGGAATAACTGTGCAAATTTAGAAATGTGTAATACAGAAAAAAAACAACCAAATACATAAAATTTGATTGGCATCAAATTATAACTGAATAGTGACAAATGTTTGAATTACAAATTACAAGACAATAAAATAATATTGTCAAATTAGGCAATTATACATGCTGAATCAGCAAACCAATGGCCAGTTTGATCGAAGTAAAATCAATTAATAAAAGTGCAAATTAGGAATGAATATAATACAAAAGGAAAGCAACTGGCATCAAATTACTACTAAATAGAGAAATTGAATTACTTATCACATAACATTATTTAAAGGAAAACTATACATTTGTTCCAATCAGCAATTTTACAAGCCAGTCCAGCAGGTCATGGCCTCAAGAACATCAGCTCTAAATCTTAGAAACACCCAGTCCAGTTCACAAATGAATTCTTTAAACAAAACTCAAAACGTGATAAGTTCACCCAATTCAATCCCTCAATAAGTGATTAAACTGGGACAAACATATACAGAGAAAACAGTACTGCTGGCAACAGTCCTATTACAAAGAATTTAGAGATTTCATATTAAAGATACAACTACACTGATTATGAAAATCAAAACAAATCGTCAACAGCATGATATGTAAAAGTGTCAATGACCACATGAGCAATTAGTATATCTAACAATGAGATTAAAACGTCATGAATTTTTGACAAGTACAGTCATTTAAAATAGTAACAGGTAGAAGGGAGACAAAGTTAGGAAATAAACCACTAAAAACCAAAACCACCAATTAAAACAAAAACCTAATAAATGCTAATGCAAACACAAACTAAACTAAAAGAAATTAACCCTAATAATACTCTAATTTAATAAACACTAACAATAAGCAATATCGCTAAATGCACAGGGCACAGGCGAGAACACGTGGACGTAAAACAACACAAGCGACCATTAACCAACACGACAAGCAAGCGGTGAACAATGCGCCGACGGAAGTACAATGAATGGATCTCCCTACCACGCGTAAAACGATACGCAGACAATGAGGAATGAACAGAACCGAACCGAACGCCGCGGAACGGACAGAACCGGGAGCACCGGCTCGTAATAGTTCCCAAAAGCACCACAATGGCGCTAGAGTCACGAATCGCCGTCCAGGTTTTAGCCGCAACTGAATATTTTTCACCAATGCGATGCGGGTCCTCAGCGATCTTCATTTGTCACGCCGACCTGTCATTAAAATCGCTTACTGCCCTGAACGTTCTGTGGTACGTCACTGCAACTACTTGGACCTATCGTAGCGCGACAAAACCTCCCATTTATATGACGTCCCACTGATGTATACAGTCGAAGGCAAAGAGTATGTGTGGTTGCTCTGTGGTGTCAGGTGATGTACCGCGAATGGTGTACGATAAATTTCAGGATACGTAGTGTATTGTATCGTTTAGTCTGAATTCGTTTAGCAATCATAATTAATAATTTTTCTCTCCGATAACTAAAATGAGCATTCGAGCTATTTATGTCATACCATCAAAAGAAGCAGAGATTCCAATATTTTGCAAGTAATGAATTTTTTTTTTTATTGTTCTATTTGCTATATTTAAAGCAAACGTCTGAGTGTTCGAAAACATAATCAAAGAATCCGCCTCAGTCACTGTTTTAATTTGTTGCTGTTTTTATTCTTGTGCGTCACATTGTTTTCTTTTGCTGTCGTTTTTATTCCTTAGAGCAACTTGCTGCCTGTTTTGAGTTGCAATTAGTACGTAATGCAAATCAAAAGAGACACCAAGTTGCACTAGGAAATAAAAACAACACTAAAGGAGTGCATCACCAAGTGGGATAACCGGAAATGAACGTCTCTTTTTGTCTGTCTCTTCTCCTACTCTTCCATTACTTTTAATAATGTTCACTTCATAATATTCTGTTTCTCATTCTTGTTTTTCCTGAAGGTATTTTCCTAGTGTTGAAGTGCGGTGCAAGTCAAGGTTTGGACAATTTTATGTGAAAATTCCTTCAGAGAGAGAATTTGTGAAACTTTTATTCATTGAGACTGGAATTAAGAATGGAGGTAATGTTCAGTGTTGCTAACATTGTAAATACATTAGTAATTGTTTATACATAAAACATATTCTGTTATTTCAACAGATAGCTTTGTGGAAGAACGTGATAATTGTGAGAAAGAATTCTCAAATCCAGCATTTCAGTTGAAAACAGATTTTGGGATTTTATGGCCTGTTATAAAAATCCAACATCAGAAATTAATTTATTGTGCTGTAACTTTTGAGGAAAATGTAAAAATAAATCAGCAATCAGGCAGCATGAAACTAGCTTTTATGTGAGTGTCTTGAAAGAAAGTTTTTTATTAAAAGAAATATATTTAGTACTTATTAAGTGATTGTATGCATTGTTTGTAGGGCAAGTGTAACAACATGCCTTGAAGCTCTAAATGGTCTATCACAACATGTGGATAACTGCTTCACGTCACAGGTTATTCAATATTTTATGGCATGAATATCTTTACTACATAATTTATTTGAAATAAATATGAATCATTTCTGTTGAAGTAATGAAATATGTATTTCCCTTATTGGATTCTTTTAGTACAGAACTTAGATTTGATTTATTGTAGTCAAAAAATATTAAAACTACAATATTTGGCATGCGGAGAAGAAGTAAAATCTACTCACATTTTCTTGAGCTACAGAACCAAACCCAGAGAACAGAAATATCAAAATTAATTATAAGTTATTAGTTGCTGCGAATGTGTGCTTTAACCCATTAGTGCCCATAGTGTCCATATGGACACGATTGTGGGAACTTTTTCATTTAATTATAGATCAAAGTTCCTCTTATAGTTGTCGATTTATCAGTAGTTGCGTCAGTGTCTTCTGAAGATTGCATGGAGCGATAACACGGACATCACTTTATTGTAAGTATTTTGTTTCCTCTCTTCTGTGATTAATCCAGACAATGATTAATGATTTCAATAGCCCATAAAATGTTGTTTAATGTATATATTCATATTTTGAATGTAAGGTTAGCATAAATCAAATATTAGCATCAAAATGTCAGTGTCCATATGAACACACTAGGCACTAACCATGTCAATTGTATCAACAATACTCATCTAACAAAATCATTTTATTATTATTACCGCTTTCGATTTCTGTGTTTTTACATACTTTTATTTTAGATGTATTAAACTATAGGTCTAAATAAGCAATTTATGTGTGGAAAACCCATTTGATTTGGGTACAAATTGTGGAGTTTGTGTGCATCAAGTGGGTACCTTATTGATTTTGAAATGTATCAGGGCAAATCTATTCAATCCAATGAAACATGAAAAGTACTTTGGAAAATCGGCACTTTGATAAAAGGTGCACTTATGAGGTGACAAGTATGATTGACACAATGACAACTGAAGTTCAAAAACTTCCTCTTCATTTTTATTTTAACAACCTTTTCACAAGTTTTCCTCTGCAGTCTTACCTCAGAGAGAGAGAGAGCATGAGAGATAATGCAAACAATTCACAAAGAATACATAGATGTACATCAACAATCGTTATGCAGATTTAAACACAAATTTGTTAACTACTGTATGTTTTACAGAAAATTGATGCCAGTCTTTTAAAGGTTTTTTGATTTTTTTCTTTTTTGATATTTTCTGGCATTGTATTGTAAATTTGTAATCCTTTATAAAATATACTTTTTTGGGCACGTACTGTTTTACCCTGAATATATAATTGATTTTTTTGCCTTGTGTATATATCATGAATGTCTGAAACATATTTAATTTTCTCCCTGACATTTCGGTAAAATATTGTGCTCTAGCTTATATATATAAACATAATTACATTTAAAGTTATTCTCTTTTCAACTGATAAAAATTGTAACATGTCTCTCATAAAATTATATTAGTTAGTATATCTATCACATTTTAGGATTATCCACATTGCTCTATTTTGTTGCACTTGAAGCTTATTAATTTGTTTTTTATCTAATCCTATCATTAGAGTTGAACAGTATTCTAAGTGTGAAGCTATCAGTGTTTTATAAATTAGTACTCTAGTAAATAGATTTACAAAATTGCCTAATCTACCCATGAAATTAATTTTCTTTCCAGTTTTTTTAATTATATGCTGAACATGGCTTTTAAAATTAAATTTTTTTATCAATTATAACTCCAAGTATTTAATTTCATTTACTTGTTTAATTTCTACTTTTCTTGAATTTACAATTTTTATATTTCTCTTTAAAATTTTTCTCTCATTATGTATGATCATAAATTTAGTTTTTTCAATATTTAATATCAACTTGTTTAGGTATAGCCATTTTTCTATACCTTGCTGTAATTTGTTTTCCACATCTTTTGAACTTTCTCCTTCTACATAAAGCATTGTGTCATCAGCAAATAACTGTACCTTGCAATTCAATTGACAAATTTTATTTAGGAAGCTTTTAATATCATTGATATATAGAATAAACTAGCTGAGGTACCCGGCGTTGCTCGGGCATTTATTACAGTAAATTATTATACAGGAAGAGGAATTCAATCTTTTCATGCCCTGCGGCAGGACCTATCTATATCTTCCATTGTATCCCTTCTCCGCCCAACTCCCTGCCTGCTCTGCCCGGCCACGCCGCGATAGTTGTCTTCTCTTGACCCCCATTTGGAAATTTTCAGATTACCTCGCTCACTTTTCCACAAATAATGACATTTTTCTTATTTGAAGTCCCAGCTTCTAAACATTCACTTTATAACTAAAAGCAATAAACAAATCTAAACTACGAAATAAAATCCTTGTACTCATGTATAAAATTTAATTTTGTGAAGTTTTATATAATATTCCAACTCTATCAAAATTGTCACGTAAAACTTATCCTATTTTTGTTTTCTTCTATTGTATTCATAAAAAGATTTTGAAATTGATCTGTCAACTCGAGACTTTGAAGGCACTTACTGTTTTAAGCTGAGTATAACATGCGCAAGTTCATGCACGGGTACGGTAGTAGGTAGATCCAGAGTAATAGTTATAGATGTCATAACGTAATTGATGATTCATAATCATAAAAATAAATGAAAATACTTGTATCTATTCTGAAACATAATTACCAGTTTTTATAATTCTGAAAATTACCAAAATATATGTGTAATGTCCTAGTAGTATAAAGTTTATTTGTTCAGGTAAATCAATTCATCATACAACTGATACATTAGCAAACTAATGATCCACCAACAGTACATTACGTGTAAATAATAAATTGACAAAGCACTGAGCGACATAACAAAACAATATTAGCATCATTATTTTATCTCAAGTGATAGAGATTATGGATCCTGAAATATGACTAATATAAACCAAAGACTCCCATATATTATTTGCTTAGACAAAACTATTTTTAGAGCAATTAATTTTTGCTTACTTTTTTAGAAATGTATGAATGAACTCATTCATTGGGAGCAATTGATATGCAAAACAACTTTACAGGTTAGTCTTAATATGTAAATGATCATTTCTTAATTACATACTGCACAGAAATTCATCCCAATTTGAAGAAAAATTTTTACTGGGTTTACAAAATCATAAATTACTTTCCATTTTTCCAATTTGTACAGGAGAGCTGAATAATAGAAACCAAGAACTCCCAGATTTATTTATTTGCTCAGAAAAACTTTTTGTTAGATAAATTAATTTCTGCCAATTTTTTATAGAAAAGTATGGATGAATTCAATTATTGGGCGCAATTGATATGCAAAACTAAAGCACATATTAGTCTCAATAAATAAATTATCATTCTATAATTATCATCCACTGCACTCAACTTCTTCACATATAGAAGAAAAAAGTACAACAGCAATTGATATGCAAACAACTTTACAGATTAGTTTTAATATGTAAATGGTCATTCATAAAATACATACCACTGCATGAAACTCCTTCAAATATTGAAGAAAAACTTTTAGTGGGTGGACTGAAGACAAATAAACATTTTCCATTGTGCCAATTTTATTGTGAGAGCTGAATAATAGAAATCAAGAACTCCCAGATTTATGTATTTGCTCAATTTTTTTGTAGATAAATTAAATTTTTCTTATATTTTATGGAAAAATATGTATGAAATCATTCATTGGTAGCCATTGATATGCAAAACAATAGCAGAGATTAGTCTTAATATGTAAATGATCATTGCTTAAATCCCAACCACAGCACTAAACTTCTTCACATATAGAAGAAAAAAGTACAACTGCAATTGATATGCCAGACAACTGTACAGATTAGTCTTAATACGTAAATGATTATTCCTAAATTACATACCACTGCTCAAAACTCCACTTGTTGAAGAAAAACTTTTACTGGGTGGGCTGAAAACGTACAAACATTTTCCATTTTACCAATATGAACATGAATACTGAAAAATAGAAACAAAGGACTCTCAGATTTTTTATTTGCTTAGACAAAATATTTTTAGATAAATTAATTTTTTCCAATTATTTATTGAAAAATATATATGAATTCATATATCAGTCTTCTGCACATATTAGTCTTAATGTTGTTATGACCATTGCTTAATTACCAACCACTGCACTAACTTCTTCGTATGTAGAAGAAAAAAGTACAACTGCAATTAATATGACAAACAACTGTATAGATTAGTCTTAATATGTAAATGATTATTCCTAAATTACACACCACTGTTCAAACTGCCTTCGCATATTGAAGAAAAAATTTTACTGAATGGATATCGCATATTGAAGAAAAATTTTTACTGAAAACATATACACATTTTCCATTTTACCACTTTGAACCTACGAACTATGTAAATTGTCAAATTGAGATTCCTAATGAACAGCTGCCCTACTACTTAGAGAATTATTCACATTTCTCCGCTTCTTGTAGTATTGTTTTTAAATGGGGCGAGTGAGTACTTCAGCAAGTCGATCTTCCCTCTGAGTAACCGATTCAAAATTTTAGTAGACTGCCCATCTTTTGGCATTTGTAATCTGTTTTGACAATTGTGACACTCGTTTAGTCAAACAATTCAGTTGTCACAAATTTCTGTAAAAGGAGACGTTGTTTAGATTGTATATGATATGTGTATATTGTAGATTGTACATTACTGTATATTCTGTACTGTATATTACTGTACTTTTTATTCTCTCAACCTACGTCAATTATTAAACTCACATTATAAAACTCACAATGATTTCTTACCACTTAGTATATAACACGGACAAAGATCAATGCATGAACATTGACATTATTTACCACTTCAGTTACGGCTTTCTTTCAAATGTTCACACAAAGACATTACATAACCTTATTCAAACTCTAATGAATTTCGTAACAATTCTGGACATAGATGAAATCAGTAGTAGATCTCAGACGTCATCCTGTGGTGGCGCGCAGCTAAACTGTAGGCATTGATGCACTCTTAAATCTGTGATGTAAGGCTAGGCGAAAAATGTCCAGAAAAGTAATTATTTTGAAAATATATTACTGTGTCTGTTTGTAAATCATAGCCTATAGTACTCCAGGCCTTTAAAGGATGCTAGCACAAAAGTTTCATCGGCATTGGTTCAGTAGATTCAGAGATTACCGCGCTGGAAGACAATGCACTTCTGTCTTTATATATTAGTATAGATAAAACAGGTCCTAACACTGAGCCTTGTGGAATTCCATTTTCAGTATCTATTTCATTAGATATTATTAAATTTAACTTTTTGTTTTCTATTCTGTAAATAAGATTGGAACCATTTGTGTACACTTTCCTTAATTGTGAGAGAGAGAGAAGAGGTACAGGATCAATGAAAGAACAAAAAATCCTGGAGGTCGATTGCTTTACAAATAAAAATCTTTTGCTTAAAAAAAAACCTTGCTTTGAAAGCACCATTTGTAAAGAAGATGGCGTTTTGGTATATATGTAGAGAGAGAATTCCTTTGTGACTGCTGCTAGCAATGCAACTGGGATTTCTGCAACAACAATTATTCAAGTAACCTGACCTCTGATTTTTTCTGAATATTCAAAATTTATGGATGCAAGCATTTAAAAATATGGGGTACGCATGCAGAACCGCAAAGGGTATCGGCCTCTCACTTGGCTAATTGATATATCAGTCTACATTGCATGGCTTCTTCTTAGAAGTTCAGGCAGAATATTAACACATCTGGACTTTTGAACTTTTTCAAACCATTTGAACTCATTCAACTATACTTAATAAAGTATCAAAATCCATCTAAAGGTGCAGGAAGGCCGAACAAAACCCTTCCTTGCTCTGATATGTGCTTTGACGGTCTTTTTGTTAAGAAAATTGAGAAGAAACGGAGGTGTCAAGGGGAATACTGCAAGGAGAAACAATCTGCTGTACACAGCATGTGGGAAATGTGATGTCGGTCTATGTGTTGAATGTTTTCAGAAGTATCATACACCATAAAAGATAATAATTGCATAAACTGCTAGTTCTTTGGAATTTGGTTTGTAAATTTGCTATTTTCATGTTTCATTTTTGTGTTCTGTTATCTTCTGGAACTTTTTTCTTTGTAATTTGATTTGACAAATTTTGTATTTCCTTACATATAAAACGATAGTATATAATAAAACTTTTGATTTTTCTACTTAAAAGGTTCTTTTCAACTTTTCTTTCTTATTATATTGTAATTTGATTTTTTCTTCATAATAAAATGTTTGAAAAGAGTATGCCGTTCAAATCATTCTTCTACAGGATAGCCAGCGATCTGGCTTTTTGGAATTGAAGGTTTTTTTCTCGGTTTTCCAGGTCTGAGAATATAAATTTTCCAGGTTCTTTTTGCACATTACAACACATTACCTTCTACCGCTTACGCACTAAACAAAGTTTTGCAACGTTGCAGGAAAAAGCGGTAAATTTTCTGCCGAAAAACTCTTATTGCCGAGCCCTGGGAACGAAAAAGTGGATAAATCCAGTTGCTAAATTTAGGGAAAAAATCTTCTAACACGTGGTGTAGAATCCATGTTTTGTGGGTCCTTGATACCGAAAACTCGGTTGATGGCAAAACATCCGCCTGTCCATCCACCTGTCCAGTGAACAACGCTAGCGGCTAAACCATTCAGCTGATTTTCTTCAAAATTCATATTCCTTAATCGATCTGGCGATATCGCGTCCCCTTAAATTTGAAACCGATATTTTAATTTTGGGGGGTACTTTACATGAACCCCCTGGACATTTTTAAAAAAATGGCTCCAACGTTTTTGATTAAATTTTGTTTTTGGATAGCGTGAAGACCGTTTATGAGAATGGGTAGATCTCATATTCGTTGAAAACCATAATTTTTCGAACATTGAAAAAATTCAACATTTTTCGCCGTCTTCCTACAACTACAATTATGAAGATAAGAGATTTTTCCTTTAATGAAATCGGTTCCTTAAAACTAAATTTTGAAATGTCATGTACAATCTTTCGAAAATTTGAGTAGTTTTTGCGTAATTTTGTGAAAATTAGCCAATTTTTTAATGTTTTTAAACAATTTTTTCTCAAAAACGGCATAAACAATTTTGATTTAATTTTCATCTCGGATACCGTATAGAACGTTGAAGAGTGCAGGTCTCATGTTCGATGAGAATTCTGATTTTTGAAAATTGGAAAAATTCTAAATTTTTTCGCCGTCTTTCTACATTTACGATTATGAAGATTTTTACTTTGTCGCGCTAAAGAAGGAACTTAAAAAGAGAAAGTTATGTAATGCTGCGCGAAAAGTGATGAATTTTCTACAGAAAAACTTATTACAGGGCCCTGGTAACGAAAAAGTGGATAAATCCCGTTGCTAAATATAGAGGGGGAAATCCTCAAACGTGGTGTAGCCAGAATCCGTTTTATGAGTCCTTGATACCGAAAAATCGATTGACAGCAAAACATCTGTTTGTGAACGCTAGGCTAAACCGTTCAGCCGATTTTCTCCAAAGTTGATACTCCTCAATCGATCTGGCTGATGTCGAGGCTCCTATATATTTCGTTCAGTTTCCAGACAGCATTTCAAAGTAGTGCATACAAAACAATAGCACATAAAATATGCAATAGTAATAGTAACAATATAATATATACAAAAGTATATATAAATAAGTGAATAAAAAACAACAGAAATAAAAGAACTCGGAGACATTTTTAGGTTGTTCAGCCAATTAAGGGCTTCGTCAGATAAATTACGAACGTCCACCATATCTCCCTTCTCAAAACCATAGAGTGTGCACGTCATTATGTGGTCCATGTCCTGTATCTCCATACTCACACTTAGGGTCTGCAATAATACCCCATTTATTTAGTTCGTGTTTACATCTTTCCACACCAACTCGGATTCTGTTTACAGCTGTCCACAGTTTCCTCGGGAGGTCGAAGCCAGGTACCTGTTGGGTTGGATCTTTAACTAGGTTGTAGTTTCTGGTCTTCCCTTGCTGCCATTCTTTCTTCTACGTGCTCGGATCTAGGGGGTGGGTTTTTAGTTGAAAGGGGTTCCGGGATTTAAGTCACTTTTGTTGTGGAATGTATTGATGAATGGGTAGTGATGAATTATTGGAAATGGTTTCGCTCAGTTTCTGTTCTAGCTTTAGGCGTCTGTGGTGGGGAGGATCTATATGTGCCAGTACAGGTAGCCATGGAGTTGGGGTGACTCTTAGTGTTCCTGTAATTATTCTCATGGTTTCCCTGAGTTGCACATCTACCTTCCTCACATGGGCGCTGCGCCTCCAAACGGGAGCGCAGTATTCTCCAGCGCTGTAAACAAGGGCCAGGGTCGAAGTTCTCAAAATTTTAGCATTACTACCCCAGGTAGTTCCGGCGAGTTTTGCTAGGAGGTTATTTCTCGTCTTCAGCTTCTGGCAGACATCTTCTACGTGGTGTCTGTAAGACAGCGTACGATCTAATTTCACGCCCAGGTATTTCGGGGTTTTAGAGTATCTTATCAGTTGTCCTTTCAGGCTGATTTTTAGTTCCCTATGAGCCTCTTTATTATTTAAGTGCATTACCGAACAGATTGTTTTGGTAGGATTTACTCGTAGGTGCCATTCTTCATAGTACCGTAAAATGGTTTTTAGGTCATTATTTAAAGTTCTTTCCAATTCTTGAAAAGTGTGTGCCTGTGCCGCAATAGCCAGGCCATCTGCATATGCAAAGCAGTGAGCTTTGAGTGTTGGGGTGTCGGAGATGTGCAGATTAAACAGAGCCGGGGCCAACACTGAGCCCCGAGGAAGCCCGTTATTTAGGACACGTATTCTACTTGTTTTGCCACCCAGATGTACCTTGTATTTGCGTTTCCTCAGCATGTTTTCCACCACTGATGTTATCTTCCTGCATTTCGTTAATTTCGCCAACTTTATTAATATACCATTCGTCCATACTGTGTCGTATGCCAAGGTGAGGTCTAGAAAGACAACCCCGGTTTTCTTTTTGTCTTGAAATCCTTGCTCTATATAGGTAGTTAAAGCGAGAACTTGCCTCACAGCAGCTTCTTCCTCTCCTAAAACCGGCTTGAGTTTCCGGGAGCACACTTTCGAACAAAGGGCTCAGTCTTTCTAGGAGTACCCTTTCAAACATCTTATAAGTAACACAATAGGAATATAGGTCTGTAGTCTCTAGGATTTTCTCCGCTCTTGTCTTGTTTCTGGATGGCTATTATTTTTGATTCCTTCCATTTCTTTGGGAGTTGTCCTGTATTTATTATTGACGTGTACAAAGTCGCCAACCATTTCACACCATTTCGACCGATCTTCTTAAGGAATTCAGGTACAAGCTCATCCGCACCCGCAGCTTTAGCTATCTTAGTGTGTTTCAGCGCATCAATCACCTCATCCTCAGATACTCTTCTCGCCAGTGTAGATTCATTCATACATTCTGCTAGGACCTGATCAGCGTTTGTTCGTATTCTCTTTTTCTGTTTCCGACTCACGCGAATTTTGGATGTTTCTAGTATACTTTTGCTGATTTGGTTTGGGGACATCCTAGCCGGTTTCTTAGCTGGAAGTTGTGTGTCTCCCAGTTTTCTTAGAAATCCCCAACTTTTCCGACTGGAATGGGTAAAGTTGAGGTTCTCGACAGTTTCATGCCATCTTTTCCTTCGCTCTTCATTGAGCGAGGATATTAGTTTTTCTGCTGTATCGGAGTCTCCAGTCTTATTAAATTTCTGCAAAAGGTCTGAACATTCTTTTGTCCAGCAGGGGGTGTATTCCTTGTGGGCTCCGCGTGGTATATGTTTCTGGGCTGCTTTAATGATCAGTCCCGTAAATCTGTCATAATTGTGGGGGGCAGCTGGGATTGAGAGTTTTTTCTGTAATGAGTCAGACAGACCTACTAAGCCCCGCTTTCTCGTCATGTCAAGTAAAAGAGAAAATGAAACTATGAAGAGTGTCAGCCCTATAAAACTTTCCAGGGAAATTGAAAAGTTTGGTATATTTCAGTCCGTGGTCCGTCAGAGAAATGGCACAATTCTTTTCGAATGTCGCTCTGACGAACAGATCAGCAAGATCCTTGACCTCAAAGAAATAGCCGGCCTCCAGGTGCATGTGTCCGCCCACCCGACCTTAAACCTCTGCAAGGGTGTGGTAAACCACGAAGACTTCGCTACCGAATCGGAAGAAAATTTCAAAGCCTTCTTCGAGCCATATGGTGTGTCAGAGATCTATAGGATTCAGCGGAGAGTAAATGGGGTACTCACTCCTACCTCCACTCTAATACTGACTTTCGACCGTCCATCTCTACCAGAGAAGATATCGTAGCTTCTACAATCTCCGTGTCAGGCAGTAAGTTCCAAACCCTCTGCGCTGCTTTAAATGCCAGAGGTTTGGCCATACGCAACCTCGCTGCATGAGCGCCGCAGTCTGCGTGCACTGTGGAAGGGAGGTTTGTAATGACTCAAACTGCTCCGCCGAGGCAAAGTGCGTAAACTGTTGTGGAAAACATTCATCTAATTCCAACCAGTGACCCATTTTCTTAAGGGAAAGAGAGATCCAGAAGATCAGGGTCTCTGAGAAAGTTTCCTTTCCGGAGGCACGACGCCGTTACCAGACGCGAAACCCCGTGGACATGGCCCGAAGTTTCGCTGACACCGTGGGTCAACATAAGACAGTCAATTCGGAAACCCAAACGCCTGAAGCCTCCACTTTGTGCGATGCTGCCTGCCAGGTGTCCTTTGATGACATCGGCGGAGATGCAAATCCTAAATCTCTTGTCCAGCCTGAAACAAAATCGGAAACAAACCATAAATATTTCAACCAACACCCAAACACATCAGAAGCTGAGGCCGACAGGCCCTATTGCTAGATCTAGGTCGCCTGTCTCAAGGGACCGTGGTGTCTCAATACATGCGACCCTCTCCAGCAGTACTCAAGATGACTCTGCTGGGAATGAGGAACTCCGCATGAACAAAGCCATTACTTTCCAACAAAGAAGGAAAAAGAAGAAAAAGAAACCTGATACATAACCTACCCTTGAACCAAAAACTTAACTAGAAACTATGGCTCTCCTGTCATGGAACATAAATGGCTTTCGAACCCGTTTGGATGAATTGAAGTTAATAATGTCTATACATAGACCCGTGGTTATCTGCCTGCAGGAAACACATCTCCTTTCTGAGCACTCCATCTCTCTACGCGGCTGTTGTTGCTGCAGGCAAGACGTAGACGATGGCCTCCGCGCCCATGGCGGAGTCGCCACGTTTATCACAAACTCTTTGGTATCGAAAGAAATAGACATACGAACAACTCTGCAGATATCTTGCGTTCGTGTAAATTTCCGAACTATTTCTGTTACCATTTGCAACATTTATATCCCGCCTGGACAAGTCGTGTCACAAAATGAACTGGAAGATGTGCTCTCTCAGGTGCCTACACCTTTTCTCATTGATTTCACATCGATGCTATGGTTGCCCATTTTAATAACGCCGTCCTTCATGCGGCCTCATCTGCCATCCCGAAGTCGTCGGGCCATGCACGACACCCCCCTGTGCCATGGTGGAACGATGATTGTGCCACCGCGGTCCGGGATCGGAAGAGGGCATTGGCAAAACTTAGTAGGTCCCCAACCATGGAAAACCTAATAAACTATAAAAGATCCTGAGCCAGAGCTAGATTAACGATAAGGGAAAGTAAGGCTGCGTCCTGGAGAGCATACATCTCGTCACTCTCTTGCCGTTCATCCCCTAAACTTGTGTGGAGAAAGGTCCGACAGATCGGTGGAAGACTCCCTTCGCCGTCTATTTCCGGGCTTATGATAAATGGCAATCTCCTAACCTCTCCACAAGAAATTGCTGAAGAAATGGCCTCTCATTACGAACAAATCTCCAGCTCCGTACACTATTCTTCTGGCTTTCAAAACACGAAAAGAAAAATGGAAAACTGTAAATTAGACTTCTCGAGTCGCGTGGAGGAAGATTACAATGCCTCTTTCTCCATGGACGAACTCTCCTTGTGCCCTCGCTTGTGCGAAAGATTCTGCTCCAGGACCAGACCAGATACATAACCAAATGTTGAAACACCTACCTGAAAACGCTCGTTCGTTTCTCCTCGGCATTTTCAACATGATTTGGGCTCAACATGCTATACCAAGGATTTGGCGTGAAGCCATCGTTCTCCCAATCCCTAAAGAAGGAAAGGACAGAACAACCCCCTCAAGTTACCGCCCAATCTCGCTCACAAGCTGTGTGTGCAAGCTTTTAGAGCGAATGGTAAATACACGTTTGGTCTGGCTCCTGGAACAAAAGCACCTATTTACACCTCCAATGTGGCTTCAGGAAGCACAGGTCGACCATGGACCACTTAGTCACCCTCGCTACGCAGATTTCCACTTCTTTCGTGTTACGTCAGCACCTGGTAGCAATTTTCTTCGATATAGAGAAAGCGTATGACACCACCTGGAGGTACGGTATTCTTCGCACCTTGCATACTTGGGGCCTTAGGGGACGGCTCCCTTTGTTTCTAGTAGGTTTTCTTTCATCAAGATCTTTCCGCGTCCGCCTTGGCGACGTGTTATCCTCTAGTCACCAGTTAGAAAACGGTGTTCCCCAGGGATCAATTTTGAGCGTCACCCTGTTTGCCATTGCTATCAAGAGTATTGCATCAGTTATCCGGGAGCCTGTGAAAGCATCATTGTTCGTTGACGATTTTGCAATTTTTTGCTCCTCCAAGAGCGTCCACGTTATTGAGAGGCAACTACAACTTGTGCTCAACAAACTGCAGGAATGGAGCGAAGAAACAGGATTCAAGTTCTCTACCACAAAAACCACTTGCATGCACTTTTGCAGAATCCGTCACCTCCATAATCACCCCGACCTTTTCTTGGAGGACAGCAGCTTCCATTCGTTGAATCCGCAACCTTCCTTGGACTCACATTCGACAAAAGCCTAACCTGGCGAAAAAACATCCGTAAACTACAGGGCCGATGTGTATCACCTATGAATCTCCTTCGCACTCTTACTGGTAGCTCTTGGGGCGCAGACCGTGTTTGTCTAATGCGTTTGTACAGAACCCTCATCCGCCCCATCTTGGATTACGGATGCATAGTGTATGGGTCAGCGTCTCCATCAACCCTCCGGCCATTAAATACCATACACAATGCTGGCATAAGGATTAGTACAGACGCCTACCGCACGAGTCGCATCGAATGCCTCTTGGCCGAGGCTGGAGAACCATCCCTGAGCCGAAGGCGGGATATTCTGATTGCCTCCTATGGCGCGAAATTATCCAATGTTGATACTCCCTCGCGTCAAGCAGTCCTCCATCCTACCCACTTGACTTCATATGCGCTTAAACCGTCATTACCCCGTCCCCTGGGTATCCGTCTCTGTATGCTCTTACAGAAGCTTCATATAAAACTACCCAACCCTGTGAACCCCCCCCCCGAAACCTTGTTTCCCCTTGGAAACTACACCGGCCGATAATAGATCTTAGATTGTCTAACCTTCCTAAATCCTTAACTCCCCCCAGTACATTCTTATCGGAATTTGAGGCGATAAAATCTACGTATCCTGACCATTTCTTTATTTACACCGATGGCTCCTCCCAAAACGGCAAAGTCGGATTTGCCTACTACTGCAGTAGATCCACGCAAGGGTTTCGACTAGACTCTTCGTGCAGCGTCTATACCGCAGAAAAGTATGCGCTCTTGGAGGCACTTAAATATGCTGGATCGATGTCACTAAAAGTAGTGATCTGCAGTGATTCAAAAAGCTCTCTTGAATCCATCTCCTCCTTCTCGTCTTGTCACCCACTGACAATGACAATCCAACAGCAAATCCACCCTCTCTTGGTCCGCCACTATATTTTAGTCTTTTGCAGGGTCCCTGGACACGTGGGAATAAGAGGAAATGAAATAGCTGACCAGGCAGCAAAGTCTGCCTCGAAGAAAAGAGAATTAGACATCTTCACAGTCCCCACGGAAGACACTAAGCTGTTTATAAAACGCTCTATCCGCAGTGAATGGCAAACAGAGTGGCATAACTCAGATTATAAGCTCACGAGAATCAAGGATTCCATAAATCCTTGGTCTTCTGATGATGCCGGTCATCTCGTGATGCCCGGCGAGAGGAGATCATTTTAACACGCCTCCGGATCGGTCACTGCCATTTCTCCCACGGTTATCTCCTCCACGGGGACCCACCCCCTATATGCGAATACTGCAAAATAGATCTCACCGTGGAGCATGTTCTCTTAAACTGTGTTAAGATAGCCGTCGAAGGCATGACCTTGCTAGCTCCCTTGCGGAGATTCTTAGTAATGACGAATCTTCTCTCTGCAGGCTTTTTGCGAGAGACTGGCTTGTATAGCCTTATCTGAGAGAAGATGATAATGCCCATTATTGGCTTTTAGCCCGAGATTTTAAACAAAAAAAAACTATCTGGCAATTTTCTGCCAAACCCTTATCCTAAGATACGTCCCTTCTCAGTTTTACTTTGCTTTCTATTAAAGATTTTAATTTTCTGTTAACTTGGAACTGCAATATTATGCACTAGTCTTAAAATAATTTGACACGCGCAAATGACCTTAGCCGTTGAAGCGCCCTTAAACTCAATCAATCGAACTAACAAATTACTGCTTTACTTCAGGAAATATTTTGATTGCTAATTATGGCATGTTTCATTTGTGAAAGTTTGAAATGACTACTGTTCCTCTCTATCAAAATAAACTTTGGCATGCACCACAGGCGCTTCGTTTGAATTGGTTGACTTTGGATTATATTAGCATTATTTCTAAAACTTTAGATGAAAGAAAAATTGAGTACCATAAATTTGTACCAACATTTTAACCTTTATTTCATATTACTACCTGCGCTGTCTTGAACAATGCAGCGAAGGAAATAGGCTTTAAGGCGCCTACTCACGTACCAACTTGTCGGACCAACCAGATTGTACGCTTTGCTACACACGGCCCAACCAGGACCCAATTTATCAGTTGTGCTGGAAATTTCATCAAGGAAGGTGTTCTTGCGTGTGTGATTTGGAAGCAAGATAAGACTAGGTATAGCCGCGTGTGTTTCAACCGAGGAGGATGAGTCGAGGAAAAGGAAAGTTTGGAGCCAAAGAAAGTGATTTTGCTACGAAAGAGATTTTCACACGTGAACCTGGTTAAAGCATTAGATACGATGGACTTCAAAAATTTTATGAGAATGGACGAATCGTGTTTCCGTGAGTTGCCGGACATGGTTTATTTATTTATGTAGTCAAAAACTGTATGTGACGTATGGGGGAGAAAATCATCTGCGCACGCTTTCTTGAGTTTCAGAATCCCATCCCAACAGTTTAACTATTAATAGTTGAAAGATGAAAAATAACAGTAATAATACTAAATTTAAAAAAGTGAGAGATTAACATTTCAAAAACTAGATATTTTCGTTGCCGAATTATAGAAAGCTTATTTTTAACGGTAAAGGAACCAACAGATTTGATTTTTCTCTATTGTTAACAAAATATAAACTCGCCCTAAGGTCTACTGCCACTACAAGCAAAAGGAAAGCTCAACAAAACGTGTGCATAGTGAAGCTACATTTACGTCCAGAAGCAAATCAAGGGGTCATCTCAGCATTTGCTCAATGGATCTGGGAAACTGGACAAAAACCCGATCGAGATGGGGCTCATTGACCGGGAAACTGAAGTACATTACTTGTTACAGGCATTTAAGTCTTTTAAGTCATTTAAGTCTTTTGGTCCATTGATGAAGCAACATCTTTAAGGAAAGAAAAAATAGCAGTTTCCGTAGATTTTGATTTCCTGAAACCGTGTTGCGAGTCTGAAAACGCTTCGTTTTTCCTGAGTAAAGTTTCCATCCGCGTATAGAAAAGCCTCTCTAATATTTTTGAGAAAACTGACAAAAGAGAGATTGGTCGGAAATTTTGAATTTAATTTTGTTCCCTATTTTAGAAAGTGGCTTAATTTTTGCTGTTTTGAAAATGTCTGGAAATATTCCTGTGCACAAGGAAGCATTGAAAATGTGAGTTAATGGGTGTATAATGGCAGGTGCACACGTTTTTAATAAACAATCCGGAAATTCATCTAAACCAGATGAATATTGTTACGTTTCTAAGTGGTGAATTAAAAGTCCGGTATTATTTTAACAAAAACGTTTATTTTGTTTCTTAACACAATCACTGAAAACACTTTATTTATTTACACTACACTTCTCTTGATTATTTATTTGCACTACTCTTCTCTTACACTGTCGCACAGTCCTAAGCACTGACCACAGTTCGATGCACTGGCCACAGTTCACTTCACTGGCCACGGTTCTCGTCACTGAGCACAATCACTGCACTGCTATTCACAGCGATGCACACACTTCACAGTTCAGCTTCCACTGCGGACTGACTCGCGGTCGCCGGCCGCGGCGTATTTATACTCGGCGGGTGTCGTCGAGAACTTTCCGGACGTTCTGGAATACTCTAGTGCAGAGACCGCTGGCAGATGACGCAACGCGCGCTCACAGGCAGTTCGTGGTGGCGCCGGCAGATGACGCAATCCGCGCGTACAGGTAGTTCGTGGTGGTGTCGGCCGGTGACACAATATTCGTTACAATATTTATTTTTTAGTTTACTGACTATTCTGAGGATTTCGTTAGAAGTTTCGTAAATAAACATCGTGCCGAAATTTGTTTGATAACCATATGATGTTGAATTTTGTGGTTTTGTCCCTTCGTGAGTTCAACCGCAATTCTAGAAAAGTGTTGGTTGAAGATATTCGCAACTTTTTGCGGATTACTTGTTTCTCTTTCATTATCCTTTAAAACAACATTCTCTAGGAAATGTAATGACGTGGTCGTATTTTTTACGATATTCCACATTGCTTTAATTTTGTTTCTAGCGTTCAAAATATCCTCATTATTTTTGCCTGAACTATTATTTTCCTTAAAATTCTTTTGTATTCTTGGAAGTAGACGTGGAAACCGGGTGATACGTTATGATGTTTAGAAATAAAGTAGAGTGTACGTTTATTTTTACACGATGTTCTAATTCCTTTTGTGATCCAAGTATTACTTATTCGTGAAATGTTTAATTTTCTCTTTTTAATAGGAAAGCACGCGTTAAAGAGAAATGAAAGCTTTGAGAAAAATGAATTATATTTTTCATTTGTGTCAATAGCGTTATAAACTGCCTCCTCCCATGATTCTTTCAGCAAGTAGTCCGTAAATAATTTTATTTTAACTTTAGTAAATGCTCTGCACATGTGTGTTTTACTTATTGTGTCAGTATTCATGTTATTAGTAATTGTAAGAATTTGTGCATCGTGGTCACTGTAACCTAGATTATTCGTAATTATTTCATATCTAGTTGTGGTTTGTTTTATTTGATCTTTTGCTGTTTGTGATTTAAGAGTATTCCGTGTAGGTACGTTCGCCGGTCACTTTGTTGGAGGTCTCAAGATGCAAAGTAAGATAATTTTGAGCGTAAGAAGATGTACGACTGTTATTTCAAAAACCCTTTCAACCGCATATAAATTGAATTCGGACAAGAAGGTAGAATCAATATTATTTCTTACGTAAATACACGAACCTCCGTAAGCAGGGCCCTTATTTGATTCCCTCGCTCTACAATAAGATCCTGCAAGGTAAAAACTAGGAATTTGGAGTGTGTTTAGATCATTATGAGATAACCAATGTTCTGTAAAGCAAAGAACATCTTTTTGACTCAGACCACACTGTAATGCTGCCTCGATAAATTCAGTTTTATTTGAAAGAGATTGCACATTATGATGCATTAATTGAATCTTTTGCATGGATGCTACACGGATGCTTTTCTGCTGCATCTGACTGTAGTTGCTATTTATTTATCTCATTTTTACATCGAGTGCGTGGTCGAAGGAAGTATCGTGTCCCAGCAGTGTTAGGAGGTGAGGAAGGAGGGGTTACAGATGTAGGGGAATGAATAATGGGAGAGGAAGTACAAGGATTAGGTTCAGGGGATAAGATAATTGGGTCCAAAGGGATTCCGGAGGATGGAAGAGAACTAGGAGATGTAGGTGGGGGTGAGTCTTGGGTAGGATACTGCTGAGGTGTAAGGATGTGTTTTGCAAGTTCGCTACCGAGTGCATGTTTTCCGACAAGGTTCAAGTGAAGACCATGCCGGGTGAAGTGTTTTTCTCAGAGAAAGTTAAGCTCAAATAATTTAACATGTGTGCCTCTCAGATGCAGTTAATTGGTTGTTTGCGTGTCTAATTTCTTTGCACAGTGTTGGTTTGTTGTACCAGAAGGGCAGAGTCAAGATTACACACGTGCAAGTTTTCATGATATTCCACAACGGGGGTGCGGGGAGAGGAGGGCTCTGGCTACGTCACAGCTTAAAAGGGCGTACCAACCGTGGGCCTGAACTTAACGCGCCAAAGCGTCCCACGAGAAATGCGACAATTGTTTTGAAAGTACGAGGCGGTTGTTGCCAGCATTGTAAATTGGTACGTACCGTTCCGTGTCGAACCCAGGCAAATTCAATTCAATTCAAAACCCAAGTATCTGACCGGGCCGTGCTATTCAGCGCTGGATGAGGACTAGGGAGCTCGTGTATCAAGAAAACTTGCGCGACCAATACAATGTTCGTGCTTTGGGCGGCACGTTGTAGTTTGTCAACATGTTGCTCAGATGTAAAGTGACCACCCATTGATGTCACTCTGCCCTCCTATGATGATTGTATCCCGTTTGGTGAGAGTTTTTGTGTGGGTGTCCAATTCACTGATCACGTCGGCAAACTTCTCGTTAGGTTTAAACACACACATGACAGAAATTGGATGGGAGTTTCCCACTGAGCAGGGAGGAGATTTGTCGCCCATGGCTATCTGCTAAAATTAGTACCTTTTTGGTGGGCTCAGTGGGAATGTCTTTGTTTACTTGTGGGCCAGGTTGCGCAACTGTACATGTCTTGGTTTCTTTGCGCTTGCTAGCCTGTTTGCGTCGGTTTGTGAGTGGATGTGTCGATGATGGGAGGGGGTAGTGAGGATTGGGAAGCCAAGGAAAATCATTGTCTTAATCTAACACAGCAAATCAGTTTTGAGTCATGATTGATTGTGTTTTTGTTTTCGCGGATGGACGGTTGAAAGTTTCTGCGGTGTTGCCTATTGTTGTCCAACCGTCTGAGTTTTGAACGACCTCTTCGAGCCTTCGGATATGTTCATCTAAATTATTTTTTACGTGTGTGAAGGCTTTCAGAATGTCGGCTTTGAGAGTGTACAGAGTAGAAAGTGTATAGCGAATAGAAGCCATATCACGAATGCGTGGTTAATATGAGAATAAATAAATAGATGAGAAATCAGATTATGTGTAAAAATGTTTCCTAAATTATCTTATTAATTTACGTGTATTAAATTATTTAATTTAAGTTATGTATTTATTTAAAAAATAAAAGTAATGTGATTCTAATTAGTATTTAAATACTATTGGTTAATTGCGAGTAGAGTTGAATGTGTTTACGTTAATAGATCTAAGCTGCAAACTAATAAATACAATTAGATTACTATATTTTACCTCTTTAAAGGCCACAAAATTCACCATTTTGATATTCGTGAATTTGAAAACACAAAGTTCAAGATTTTCCGGTACTGTTATAGACAAAACTTTGAATTTTGATGTTTTTTACAATTAATACAACACGTTCACTAGTTGTTTAAACCTTTACGCAAATCTACATTTATTTGTACAGCAAATATGTATTAGAAGTCTTTGAACTCGTTTAAATGCCCGTTTGTCCGTTACGCTGTCTTTTAAACCAATAACTATTTATTTCTTTTCCACTGCTTCGGACAATATTAATCTCTTTCAGCGTTTCTGTAACAAGTAAAGAAAATTTAAAAACAAAAGGTACCTGAAGGATGTAAGAAAGAAGTCAAAATTAGTAAAATATTGGAGCACAGCCCGAGCACGTCAGTCACGCAAGGAAGCAACCAACCAAGTCCATTTATTGAAAATTGCCCATTTATTGAAAAAAGGAACCCGATAATGAAAGAAGCCGTTAGTGAGCTTGAGGATAAGCCCGTTTATAAATGCCCAAGAGGGTAATGTATGCGGAGTTCCTAATATCCTTATTGGAATATTGTGGGTTCAAGGAGTCCCATAAACAATCCGAAGCCTCAAACTGTTCCAAGAACTCCGTAATAATGGCCTTTTGTAGTTCGTTCTCCATGTTTGTTCTAAGTCACCTAACCTAGCATTAATAATAAATAAAACTCCAAAACTAAACCACGAATGAATTATTCTACTAAAACCAAGGTAAGAATCGAGCACGATAATGCACGTGGGTTGGCATGACGAAATTGCGGAAATTAGTGAAAACTTCAGCGCTGTCGTCGGCAGTTGGCCCAACCACGCTACACTAGACGAGCCATCTACAATCCTCAGACCTTCATGTAGGTATCGATACCAGGCAAAATGGTGCCGGGACCGGTTGAGTGATTGTGACTGTGTTTCACGTGCGTTCCATGTGGCTACCTATGTTTTAAGCCGATTACGTGCTTCTCTTTAAAGGTGGAGATTCAATCTAATTGTGACTAATTGTTATTTAGTATATTTCTTTGCTATTGAGTGATCTTCACAGAACAGTAATTGTGAAATATGGGTCGCTCGTGTTGTGTGCCGGGATGTAAATCAAACTACGAGGCGTCCGACACTTCGACGTTTCAGTTCCCGAAAGATAAAAACCTGCGCGAAAAGTGGGTGAAATGCATTCACCGTGACAGTTACGTAGTGACAAAAAACTCATTTGTGTGCGTGAAGCATTTTGAAGATAAATTTGTTCTTCGAGAGGATGTGTTTCCTGTGGTTGGTGGCGATCCTATTATTGTTCCTCGGAATAAACCAAAACTGAGGAAAGATCCCTACCCAACGATATTTCCTAACCAACCTTCGTACCATACTGTGAGTGCCCCTACAGACAGACAAGATCCTGATAAAGAAGATGGAAGAAGATTGTGATAAAGAAATATTTTCATATTTTAAAGAATTGAATAGAGGTGGCTGACTTCATTTCTTTTTTCTTAAGGGATCGTAACTCACTTCCTTATGTGCAGGTGGGAAGAGGCATAATTTTGTCATTTTTAGGTGTGTGTCCTTCCTTATTTTATTTCTTAATGTTTTATTAATTGCCGCATACATGTGTTGGAATTTTTGTGACAGGGCAACTTGCGAAGTTAAAACTATACCTGTTCCATTGTTTTCTAAAATAATTTTATTTCTAAGAATAGAATTAGAATAATTTATTCTTCTAATTTTATTTCTAATAATTTTATTTTAACTTTCTAATTTAATTTCTTTATTTTTGTAAGAGCATCATCCATATTTATATGTTAAAAATAGTAGGAGATGCGATGCATCCTCGACTAATGCCATTAATAATATAAAATGTGTACTTAAAACTTTTAACATATGTAATGCCTGATGGGAATAAAATGAAATTCCTGAAATGTTGCTATTATGTAGTCATCTTCATTAAAAATGTTCAAGAAAATTGGTATATTTATCAGCTAAATAATTAATATCTGTTGCCCTAAATAATAAGGGCCAATAATTTTCACTTGTGAATAACAGTGTGCTTGAAATTGTATAAGATTTTTACTGTACAAATATATTATTATTGTTATTATTATTACAACCAATTTCTATTATCAGCTCATTACAAAGTGTAAATTGCTACTTTGAAGATTTTTGAAAATATAGAGGAAATTTTCATGACCATTTAAACTTGTTTCATTTCAGAATACCCCTCCTTATACAGTAGATATTGCAGGAAAATATCATCAAGTACGCCTAAATTTTGTACATTTTTTTGCTTTGCCCACAAACTAACTTCCGAATACAGTTTCCAGGCTGCAATGAATTTCTTATATTCAACGTATATCTTCGTATTTTTAGGCTGGAACGTAAACTGCACAGTTTCTGTGAGTATAATAGCTTCGTAAGTAACTTAGTAATTAAATTCAATTAACATAAGCATAGTACGGGAATGAAATTATTACGAGTAAATTCTAACCTTTCACAGTTCTGTTCAACTTTGCCGCGCGTGTTAACGAAACACGCCCAACCTATACGGCGGCCATGTTTTTTTTACATGAAGGTCTGAGAATTGTAGATGGTCTTGCACTAGAGTTCTAAAGAGACTGGTAAACGCAGACGCCATTCTTGGTCATTGCTTGCCGACAAGCGTATGTACAGGTAACCTGTAAATGTAGAGGAAAACGTCGCGTCTCGCTACTTTTCGTTATTTTCCAAACAAAAAAATACTCTGACGCAATTTCGGTCGCTGTGAGCAGTTTCTTAATAAGTGTGTAAACGTCGTCGGTAAGTACATTGCCCTGAATTCTCCACTTGTAAATAGAAACTGATATTTTAAAACGTTTGTAAGTTGGACTACGGTTATGTTTTACATTTGTAAATAGAGAATATAGATATACGTCAATAATGATCAGATTCAGGCATAAACATATGTGTAATATTAAGCAATATTTGTTTATGTATATCGTATATACATTAATCATGTTTTTCTTTATTTTTGATTTCAGCATACATTAAAATTGACCATAACAAGCGAACAGAACAGAAAATTGAAATTGGCCATTGAACAAAAAGTAAATATTTTGTTTATTTCTAACTTAAAGTAAACCCCTATAGAGCCTTAGTATATCTATATTATCTATTTACAAATGTTCAACATAACCTTAGTCCAACGTTTTAAAATATCAGTTTCTATTTACAAGTGGAGAATTCAGGGCACTGTACTTACCGACGACGTTTTCACACTTCTCAAAAAACTGCTCACAGTGACCGAAATTGCGTCAGAGTATTTTTTTGTTTGGAAAATAACGAAAAGTAGCGAGACGCGACGTTTTCCTTTACATTTACATACGCTTGTCGGCAAGCAATGACCAAGAATGGCGTCTGCGTATACTCCCCCCTATAGAGCTACACCACAATTTGTTGGGCTGTATGGAGGAGGAATCGGCTGACGGGTCGGTGCCAACCAACCGCCCGACCAAAATTTCTGTTGGACGACTTGCCTCTCCACACGATACAATTTGTTGGATTGGCTGGCCGGTCGGCCCGATAAATCGGCATTAGTGCGTGTGTAGGGACCTTTGCTCCTATTTCCTGGCGCGCAACCCCGTCAAGATCACCGCATGTTCACTTTCTTCGTGCTCCCTGTCAATTCGAGCACTGTCTCTCTTAATCTCCGTGTAGGCTATAAGCTTTGACTGCGCTCTTCTATAAAAGAAGTTATAATTTTCATGGTCGTGATAACGTGGTCGTTTCGATCGGAAAAGCAAGCAACCATGTGACACTTCTCATACATACTTCGATTTTAACACTCACCGTTAACATGTACTGATTTGAATTCTGCACCTTGCTGAATACGATGCCATATGTGAATTTGTGCTAAATGTTGGGGAAAAATCCGAAAATAACGAAAAATCACGGTTTTCAAATCAAATTCCCGGTTCTTCCAGGCTATTTCAAATTTCCTGTTTTCAAGGTTCGCTGCCCTCTCTGTTATATGACGTTATATCCTAGCGTGTCCATATGAACTTTTCTTGCAAATCCTACATAAGAAAATTTTTTTGCCATATATTATCATGTAGAAGTATGAAAACTAGATGATCTAAACATTTAGAAAAAGAAAAATTCAGGCACTAATGGGTTCAAGTTGCTTAAAATGTTTCATGTTATTCATAAAATGTAGATAATACATTGGTGCCAGCTGTGGAGGATTGACCAAAATGTTTTTGATACACTAATACAGTTTTTAGAGCCCAAAGAGTTGTGCACTTTTTACTTTACAAAAAAACAAAAATTGAAACTCGAAATTTTTTCAGAAATGGCTCAATTTTTCTTGGTGTTCATTTGCTCAAGTAGAACATAACACACGTTTTTAAAAAAAAGTAAAAAGTTATTAAATTTTGTAAATTGCAAAAGATAGAATATTTTTCTAACCTATCCAACACTTAATATTAAAGACTGATTTCTTTCTTAATGCAATATATTCTTCAAATAATATTTGTAAAGAATTTATTTAGTTGTGTACTTTTTCGCTATTATTGAAAATTGTTTTTCCTTAATTAAATCTGTTTTAAAAATTATAACCTCAAGAACATATACAGTTTTGTTTTGAAAATATTAATAGATTTCATTAAATTTTGAGTGAAATTGTTCCATTAAAATAAATATATACACAAGATTTTCTTCAAAATGGCTCAAAATTTTTCTCAGACAGCAAACTTTGAAGAAATAATGAAAGTCATCTCCATTAACTTAATGTATTTATTTAGAGACCTGGCTTTCAATGGCTGCCATCATCTTCTTATGGCAATCCACCCTAAAGTAATCAACGTTTCTCCCACAACACTATCCAGTAATAAACATTCACTTCTAGAAAAAGGCCTCATTGTCCACATCAGTTCAGTAGTCATAAACTTAAATAATTATGTATTCAGACAGACAAACATTTTCACTTCAATCGATATGCTTAAAGCTGAATACAGTATTGCCAATGTTCTCTCCTGTGACAAAACCATAACTTCCCATAGAAAAAATGCACCCCATGAAATTACTACTGCCAAACAACTTCTCAATGAAAGCCTCAGAAATAAACTTGAACAATTAAAAAAGCAGACAAAGGTAACATGGTTATTGTACTCAACACTCAAGATTACCATGATAAAATAAACGAGTTTCTGAACGATGAAAGCATCGAAAAATTTCCTAAGGACCCCACAAGTAACTTCTTGTTAAGTTGAGAATTGAACTCAAGGACTCAAACCCTGCCAAACTCAAAGACCTTGACCTATTCACTAAATCCAGCTGTTTTATTCCCTCCAAACCTGCCCCCCCCCCGTCGCCTTTATGGCCTCCCTAAAATTTACAAATAAAACACCAATTAGGCCTGTCGTGTCCTATACCAACACTCGCAGACTCGCTCATAGACCCAACCACTTCACTCATGAACACATACATTTTAAACCCCTCTATACTATTAAAAACAGTTTGGATCTCGTAACCAAACTTCAAGACATATACACCAATGCTAAACATATCTATTCCCTAGCACCCAACTCAAGAATGTTAATTAATTTTACAAAACCCCCTTGACAAGGCTACATGTCCCGTACCAATACGAACAGAACTATACAATCTGATATTACTCTGTATTGAAACTAAATACTTCGTGTTCAATAACTCCTCCTACAAACAAAAGTGGTCTTCCGATGGGGGCTTACCACTGCCCCCACATCATGCAGACGTTTTCATGGACACTTTTTGAAACACTTGTATAAGACATAACATCCCCTTCCACAAAAACTAATGTATTCGTACCCTGTGTCAATTACTTTAATTTCTCGTATACATACGTATATACGGAGTATAGAGAAATTAATGAAATGCTGCGGAAAATCGATTTTCAAATTTCAACGAAAATACACGTTTTGGGGTCCCCTGGTACCGAAAAAGTGTTTTTTTTAAACGTCCGTCCGTCCATCCATCTGTGAACACTACTAGCACCTAAACCATACGTAGGATTTTTTCCAAATTGAAGAAACCTCGGTCAATCTGGCTCTAGATGAATCTTTTGAGATTTTGAAAAACATTCTTTAAAAATCGGGGCTTCTTTACCTGAAGCCCCATGGACATTTAAAAATTTTCTCAAAACCGGCTCAAATTTTTGTTTAAATTTCATGTAAAAATAGAGTAAAATACACTTATAAAGGTGGCATAGGTACGATTTTTGCTGTTAACTCTGAATATTCCAACATTGCTAACGTTTTAATTTTTTCGGCGTCTTCCTAAAACTACAAAATTGAAAATAGATTTTTTCTTCAAATGAAGTTTCTTGCTCATAACTAGTTTTTTAATAAGGTCATACAGAATTTTTTGAAAATGTTAGTTTTTGCGCAATATGGCGCGCAATATTCGCAAATTTAAAAAAATACAAAAACAAGATATTCTCAAAAAAAAACCACTCCAACTTTGTCCGTTACATTTTTGGTATGGATAGTGCCAAACGAACTCTATACAATGACATAAACGCCATATTGCTCTATTCTTTTGTTTTTTCAAAAACCACAAAAAAAATTTTTTTTTAGTAGTCTCTCACGTCGGTAATTTTACATTAGATGCGATTTCTTCACGTTATTGTATTTATGAGTACATGTACTTTAATATTATGTCAAGTAAATTTTCTCAAATTCTTTAAGTTTTTTGTTAAAATGAGCTCAAAATTCCGCATTTTCAGAAACGCTCAATCGCCATTTTCTCAAAAATTGCTCCAAATTGTTTTCTTCACACTTTTCCTATGAATAGTGGTAATAGCACTGTTTAATACTTAAAGTTAATTTTGGTGTGTACATTTATTTTTGTTTAAATTACACAAATGTAATTTTTTTCAATATCTCTCACGCCGTTAACATGCACGTTTCAATGAGTTTGTATACATTATTTAATTAGTGAGTTTATGTCCTTCAAATTACTTCAAATGAAGTTTTTCGAAAACTCGATAGATTCTTGTGAAAAAGAGCTCCAAATTTCGCATTTACAGTAACGCTTAAAGCGATTTTCTTAAAAATGGCTCCAAATCTTTCAATCAAAATTGCTGTTTAGGACAAGGTTTTACTCTTCTTTAATATTCTTTATGTAATATTTTGGTTCTTGTATTCAGGAAGAAAAATGTTGAGAAAATGGGGAAAAGATGTACTTGGGGCGGTGATAGACAGCAGCTGGCAAGATGATGGGGCACGTCCATAAAGGCAGTGCACACCGAAGAAATTAGAAAACATTACAACGAGAATTTCTGTGTGATTCTGTAGCACCATTAGTTATCTCTGTGGCCCAGCACAAGCGAACTCAACCTCTTTATTGAGTTTCTTAACTCGAGACACCCAGCCATGAAATTCACTACGGAACTAGAAAATGAAAAGCCATGAATTTCTTAGACCTATGTCTTGGGGAAGACTACAAATACATCTTCAATGTTTTTAGAAAACGCATACACATAGACTGTCATCCACAACATATCCCAATATCCATTTGCTCATAAACATGTGTCTTTCCTTGCCATGATTCAGAGACTTGTCAGCCTTCCCTTATCACAAGACAATTTTCAAGAAGAAACACCCACTTATCAGTAGGGCTGTGATTTATATGCATTTGCATACATTACTAAAACATCCCATTTCAACAAATTGTATACGTTTTGAGGCTTTTAGAATCAATTTAAGCTATTTTTATTTCACATATTTTCGCATATATTACCATAATTGCATAGTCTTGCATATTGGGGCCGTATTTGCATATTTTTGTTGCACCCCTAACCCCAAAAAGAATTTCAACAGTTACAGTTCCGTCAGCGTGAAAGCGGCTCTTTTTTTTTTTTTTTGCTGTAAACATATTTTTCACTTTCCACTTTTTATTTATTTTTACACTTGCACATTACATTACACTTTCACACATTTTCCTTTTTTAATTGCATATATTACCAAAGATACTTACATGTATATGTGCATATTTTGCTGTTCTTATTGCATATAAATCACAGCCCTACTTATCAGTGACATAGCTACTGCCAATGGATACAGTACCACTCTCATTGAAAGTATACTACACCACAAATTAATTAAGAAAAAACTGAAAACGTACATAAGCTTCACTCTATTTACCCAGAAAACATCAAAATTTATTTATATTCTGTTCTTTGGAAGAATATCAGAAAAGCTCATATTCTTCACAAATACAATTTTCATGTTTCACTCAAATTCACATGTTTCATGACACTCGAATCCCTTAAACTCCTACTCTCCCCTGGCAACCCCACCCCACTCACGGTGAAGTCAGGAGTTTATGAACTCCACTGCCACAATTGCGAAGCTAAATACATAGGCCAGACTGGCAGAAGCTTCAATGCCAAAGTTGAAGTACATGCTTGGAAACAATACAAATCACTGGCAATGAGAAAGCTGATAAATCTGCAAAAATGGCAACATCATTTCAAAGTTTTGATTCTCAAATTCATGGCACTACAAAAGACATTAAGAAGCTCTTTAAGGCATCCTGTTTCAAATATTGGGACTTAAAATAGAAATTAAAACCATCAAAACGACATCTAGTTAGGACCTCCGTACTGGATCCAGCCCTGCCGAAAATCTGCCTTAAAAGAAGAGAGCAAGTTATCATCACTAAATACAGATTGGTCATTTTAATCTGAAATATTGTTACCTATTCTAAAATTCCTACCCAGAACAATGGCCTAAATGTGATGCAATAATATCTTACCTCAACACCTTATCCTAGAATGCCCTGGTATTGCTAAGGAAAGAAACTTACTGCCATTAGACACAAACGTGTATAAATTGTTCAGCTCTGCAGATGGGTGTGCTAAAGTACTGAAGTTGCTAGAAATTGTTAACTTTAGTAAGATAATATAATATAAAACTAGATGTTAGTGAAATACAATTATGAGGAGTAATATGTGATATAATGTCATAAATTGTCACGTAATGTAATCTGTAATGTAACCCGTTGACATATACTTGTGATCGCTGCTGACTATTGTTGCTAAAAAGTGATCTTAAATACATAAAATAAAATAAAATAAACAATACAGACATTGCACTTTGCTAACATCTTATAAATACTTTCCATCCTGACACAGACATTAAAATTCTTGAAATAGAACATTCTTGAACAGATGTGCTTTAGAAATCTGTCACATTTTTCAGTCCACCTTTTGTAATATTTGCTCTTGGTTTTTAATTATTATTATTTTTTATATCTATTGCAATTTCATTATTTGTATTTTCTTTAATTTTGTAATTTCTGTATTTCATATTTTGTAAGTTCATTTGCTGTTGGTGTGTAATTATTATAAATTTAAATGTATCTATCTTTAATCCAACCCTTTGTACTTATTATCTCCTTATTTTGTATTTACTTTGTATTTTATTTATGTTTTCTCTTATTTATAATTGTAGACTGATGACAGCAAAGCCATTGAAAGCCAGCTCACTTAATAAGTAAATAAACAAATATATTAAGTTGATGGAAATTACTTCCATTATTTCTTCATGTAAACATGTCAACAATACCACATCAGAATTCCCTCAGTTCATAGTTTGTTTACTTAGTAATCTGGTGTAAGTGAGATTTTCTTTAAAACCTCATGAATTTCAAAAATTGCAAAAGTTAAAATGTTTTTCCAACCTGTTGTTCCTCTTCTCAACACTGGATATTCAATAATTTATCTACATTTTAATCAACTATTTCCATCATGAGTGCATTTTAATGGTGTTGATCTTATCCAATCACTTTTCTATGCTGTTTACTTTTGTGTTTGGAGTATATTAAATGGCTCATTAGCGTGTAGGACATTCTTTGCAAAAATGGCCAAACAAAATATTGAAGGTTGGAAATCATGGAAATAATTATATTTTCGTAATCAGCATGACATAAAAACAAAACAAATAAATATTTTTTTATTTTTTGGAACCTTATTTTTATCTAAAAATAATTCAATTTTTTAACTATTTTAATACGGCTTTGTTGCATTAAAAAATTTCAAACTAAGACTATTGTGTAATATTTTGTTAACACTATCTAACGATGTCAAGCAACAGAAAAATTGCACAATAAAATTTTTTCAAGGTCACTGAGGACATAAACGGGTAAAAATCTTTAAATATTGATTGTGAAAATATGTCGTCTTTTTTCGATTTTCAATAACCAAAATACTGTTAGATACTTGTACTTTACGCCTACAAAATTTCATCCTTGGTTATTGAAAGGATTCAATTTTTTATTACAAAATGTGATGAAAAGTTGTTCTTATCTCGCAAAATTATTTGTTATTGGGAAAGTGATAGGTCAATTACAATTTTTTGCCAATAGTGTTACCCAAATCTTAGATGAAACTGTATATATACGGTCTTAGTTTGGAATTATTTAATGCAACAAACCCTGAAAATTTATTAAAAATCTTAAAAACTCTTAAATTGAATTATTTATTAGAAATTTTTTTAGAACATTATTTTTAGATAAAAAATAATGTTCTAAAAAAATTTTTTCTTGTTAGTATGATAATGATATATCATGCTGAATCCGAAAATGTAATTATTTGCATGATTTCCGAACCTTCAATATTTTTTGGCCATTTTGAATTGAATTGAATTTGCCTTATTTTACGTGGTGAGACTCAGGCCATGAGGCCTGCTCTTCCGTCTGACCACGCAAATTTCGTTACGCTCTGCGAGGGTGTCTCTCCAAATGTTTGGTATGAATTTTGATGCTGGGAGACCACTTGGTGGCAAATGAGGGTTAATTTGAAAGCTTGAGATGCAGTTTAATTTTGTTGTTTTTTCTAATTTACAGAATATCTGCCTTGGTAGTTGATTTTACCTAGTTCTTTATATATTGTAACTTTTTCTTCCACATTGCAGGCAAAAATAGATAGAGTGGAATTTCTGATGTATGTTAACTCTGCTTTTCCATATGGAAGACCTATTTCCTGTAATCCATCAGTTGCTCTGAACTTTCCGTCAACTTCCTGGAAAGGAAAAGTGAAGGTAATATGAAGGAAATAGATTGCAATTTTCTTTGGCTATTGCAAAGAAGTAAACCTTGATCTATATTTCTCAGCAACCAGCCTGGAATCCATTGCAATATAAGGGCAAGTCTCAAGTGATATTTTCCGTTAAAGAAGAAATAAGATGCATACAAGTACATATAAGTATGATATATTAATGTGAAATTTTGCGTTTGCTTAGCTTCTAATGATGGGCAATAATTTTGTTCATAATTCTGGGTTTCAGAGCAATCAGAGTAAGAATGCTAACCAGATAGAGATATATGGTACAGTCATGTGTACTTCAGATGTAGAGGGTGTTTCACCAGAAATATCTGTTGTTTTGACAAATTTATATGAAAACAAATGTGGTTTGTTAGTAAATGCTTGTGTGGCCAGTGTTGAAACAATTTCTTCATCATCAACTCGCCTAAGGTTCCATCCAATCAAATCCCAAAATTTGTGCATTTACAAAATGAAGAGCACGATTCCTCCTCCAATAATAGCTACATTTTGTATGAAGGTACTGTCTTTATATTTACATTTTTTCCCCTTTTTTGAAGCTTAGTGATAGTTATACAAATTTTTTTTTTTAGGTTAAAGAAGACATTGCAGATATTAAATTTAAATTAAAATTACAAAGTGGTGTAAAAAATGGATTTCAGAGACTGGAGGCGCACATACCATTGAACTGTTTAATTACTGCTGTTAAACCACAATGTTCACAAGGATCTCTTGCAGTTGCATCTGAAAATAAGTTGATATGGAACATTGGCACAAAATTGCCATCAAAAACTTTGGAGGCAACTTTGCAAGCAAAAGCAAAATTAAAAAGGGTCCTTGAGAAGTCATCAGAACAAACGATAACAGAATCGTATTTTGTTGACCAGGAAAAAGAAATTGTGAATGCTAATTCTTTGTCAGAAACTGTGAAAACTGAATATGCAACTGTAAGTTTTAATTATTTTATTTTTTATCAAACCATTTAGTATATCTGTGTCATGGAGTTTGTTAATGTATCTATTTTACCTACTTTTGAAACATAATGTGATGTTTTATTCTGGTGATAATGTATCGTATTATTAAGATGGAACATGTTACCATTCCTTTTCCCAAAATATGTAGCAAATTGTTTTTGGTGCCCCTGTAAACAATTATTAATTTCGGATTTTGATAACAAAATTAGTATTGCCAAAAAGATTGGCTTTCTTTGGGTTTTTTAAGGAGACTCTCTGGGGTTGTTGTGGATGATTGTAGTTTATCCAATTAGTTTATAGTGTTAAGGTGAAATGTACCGACATTAGTTTAATTTGTCCCCACCATGTAGCAGCGCCAAGATAAGCTACTAAACCTTTACTAATAACGTCTGAACAAATAGTCCGATTTTCAAATTAGTAAACGATATTTGATTCTTATTTAATATAGAATTTACGCCAAGAAGGCCTTTTGAGAAAAAAATTGAAAAATGAGTTTTGGAATTTTTTTTAATAGTTCCGAATAGAAATTCCAAAATATGGGCGATGGCGCGGCGATGTGCGATGTGCCTCCTAAATCCATAGTCGTATCAATAGTCCAAATCGGATGAATAGGCGCGTCGTAAAGTGAAATTTGGGAAAATATGTCCCCCTCCCCCATGACCCCTGGTGGCGGCGGCGGCGGCGGCTCAGAGGTGCACGGAAGCATTCCCTAAAAGGTAGGAGAAGTGAGCTGGGAGCGAGGCAGGCAAGCGGGTCCGACTGGGATCCGAAAGATAATGTTTTTGTTATTTTCCGTATCACATTAGTTTTACTTTCTCGTATACGGAGAAATATACATAGTCCCGGGTGATCAGTTTAAAACGCAACCCTGATGTTTGAGACCCTTAGAGAAAAGTGAAAGCATTGCAACACTGCTTCTGGGACAGCTCCTTTGACTGCAGTTTTGCGACAGCCCTTCACTCACCTCCCCGTTCTTGTGGTCTGGGTCATACCTGTTCAGAGCAAAACAGGCTGCGTCTTCATTCCCTGTTTTGAGGTAAACTTACAACGCGCCTCAGCATACAGTAACGCAGATTTGAGGTGGAGGAGTATTTCCGAACGCAAACTTTCAAAGAATGCCACGCAGGATTCAGAGAAAAATTTTCATTTGAGTCTATTCTGAACAAGAGTACCATATTGCGGTTAGTGAAGTGCTATCGCGAGAGAGGGAGCGTGTTTTGGTCGGAAACGCAGTCGCCAAAATACACAGCGAAAACTAGTGGAAGTTCGAGATATTCTTTCAACTTTCCCGAAAACATCATTAAGAAAGTATCAGTAGCAATGGAATTTTTCGTATGTAAGTGCGCTCTTTGCCTAATAATAATAATAATAATAATAATAATAATAATAATAATAATAATAAAATTTAAAAAATGAAAATGAAATTGACTACGACGATTTTTTAGCGAAGGTTTTGAGGCATTAAATAAAGCGCTTTATTTATTTATTTATTTTGTGATGAGGCTTGTTTTCAGGTGAATTTTAACCGGCAAAACTGTAGACTTGTGTTCTGAGAGACCGCGAGAAACAGTAGAGAGAGACCATTGCATTAAAAAAGATTTGAGTTTGGAGTGCCATTTCTCGTTGGCTAACTTGTAAATGGCTTTGACGCTTCCTTTTGTGATGTCCTCGTCCGACGAAAATATAGTGCGCTTTGAGAAATAATTGAAATTAGGAAGTGCAGTGTTATGTGCTCTTCTGTAAAATTCTTTTTTTCTATTAACATTACATTGAATTTACGTTTTGTGTGATAAATATTATGTTTATTTTAAAACCGAGATGCGTACTGGTTAACGTGTTTCCGTCTATTGTGCTGTTGTGTGGCGAGCTGTGATGAGAGATTTCTATTTACATTCGTAGGAGTTTTCTTTTACTGATTGTGAGAACATGTTAAGAGATTTTCCACATACGTAATTAAATTTAAATATTTCTCGGACTCGCGTACGTGCATATACCTCAGCGAAACTCTTAGATTTCTGCCTAGGGATGTTTTCACAGGAGCCATAACCTAACACTTTACGAAGAGGTGTGGCTGAACAGCTGTCGCGGCGGAGGGATACTTCTCTGAATTACATGTAATGTTCACTTGTTACGTGAACTGTCACTTTGGCTCATCCTTGGGAAAATCCTTCTATAACTGACGAATGATCCTTATTATTTCGCCCATGTCCGCCCTCTCTTCACAAGCAACGCTGCTATTTTCCGCGTCGCAAAACCGCACATGGATACCGCTCTTTCGATACCTTTCCCCCATTAACCGATATTTCAATTAAACTGATGGCTCTCATTTCAATATCTCTTTACATATATTCCTTTCCATTCTCTTTAATTTGTCGGTTCCGGAACTAGTGATGTTAGCCAATGATAGGTCTTCGCCGACATTGCCTGTTCAACAACATGCCGTTTTAACCTTTCGGGAATGTGCATTCATCCCGTTATTTATAACAAAATAGCTTTCCAATTTTCAATGAAAGACCATGGCTGCTCTTTAATATCCCCATGAAATTTTAAATGACTGGGTACTGCTAAGGATGCTGCCGAAGTTGCCATATTTCCCTGAGTACGCGTCATTTCATTTTCTAATTCGTCTATGTTACTTTTTAAATCTAACTCTGACCTACATTCTTCGAATACTGTAAAACTTTTTGAAAACCTCTTGAATCCATTGTTCAATTTTACCATCTGCATTTTCAATTTTTACTTCAATATTTATTATTCTATTTTGTTGCTGCAACATTTTAGTCAAATGGCCAATACATAATTCAGCGCGTGTCAATTTTTCGCACTGTTGTTTTCCTATGCTCTCTAGTTCTGACACATTATCTTTTATATTTATGACTTCTAAATGAATTTTATTTATAGAATCCTCTTGTTCCTGTTGTATTTGTGTCGTTTGATTATTCAAGGATTCGATTTTTAAATAAATGTTATTAAATTCTGCCGATGTGTCTGTCCGTAACTGCGCTATTTCTCCTCTAATTTCCCCTTGAAATTTTTTCAATTGCTATGATAATCTCTCATGGCTTTCATTTAACCGCTTATTCTTTTCCAATCTTGTATTCTCTAACTTAGAATTATTCTCTTCTAATTTAGAATTTATTTCTGCATTCATAATTTCGCATTCATTTCTTGTGATAATTTCTTATGGCTTTCATTTAACCGTTCATACATTTCCGATCTCACGCTCTCATTTTTCCCCCCATGTATTTACTTCCTGTTCGGCCGTGAGGCCTTTCAAGGCTTGAATACGTGGATATTATGATACGTGAATATTATATATATATATATATATATATATATATATATATATATATATATATATATATATAAGAGTATATAATAACCGAGCTTCTCAATTTTGTTAAGCCTCGTCATAATGTTCATGGTGAGATCAAAAAATTGGCGTATTCGATCCAGACGCACTTTAACGAGGTGGTAGCACTGCAAAAAGGAGGATCACCCAGACCAGATCCTCAGTGCAACAAACCCACAGGGAAAGAAGAGTGTACTCAGACGTCCCCTGAGAAAGTGGCTGCGGGAGTACTCGTTACGAGAAGCGATCCTTCGCGAAACCGGAACTCCCAGGTGCCCAAGATTCCTTACCTGCTGGAGGAGACTGCGAAAAACGCAGATAAAATCCGGGCAGAAATACCATCTCCGGAAATACGAGAAGAGCCCGAGTGGCAAGTGGTCACTCGTAAGAGAACACGTGAGCGTTCTAAAACGCGTAAAAGGCAACCTAGACCAGATGCCCTTTATGATAAAGAAGGACGACGCGCTGACGTACGCGGACATCCTTAAAAAAATGAAAACTGACCCTGAGCTTAAGGATGTGGGCGAGAATGTCACGCACATCCGGAAGACAGCTGGCGGCGATCTCCTTCTGCAACTGAAGCGGTCTGCCGGAGGCCAAACAACAGATTTTCAGTCCTCTGTGAAGAAGCTGTTTGGATCGGACGCTTATGTGAGGGCTCTCACTCTCACTCACTATTCAGGTGAAGGACCTGGATGAGGTCACAACTAAAGAGGAAGTGCTTAGGGCTTTGGTGGACAAACTTTCCGAAGCCAGTGATCTCCCAGCTACTGTGGTCAAATCCCTAAGACCATCCTATGGTGGAACACAGGTAGCAATAGTCAGCGTTCCTTTTGGGGTGGCTAACAAATTGTTGGCCATCCGTTAAATAATAGGATGGGTGTACTGCACTCTGCGTGAGAAGAAGGTCCCCCTGAGGTGTTACAGATGTTTGGATTTTGGACACCTCAGAAAAACATGTAAAAACTCACATGACCGGTCCAACTTGTGCATGAATTGTGGTGGTGATGATCACCTTGCTAAGGCATGCACAAATGACGCAAAGTGCTTGCTTTGTGAAGAAAATGGGAAACAAGGCAGACATGCTACTGGGTGCAGCAGGTGTCCATCGTACCAAAAAGCGCAGAAAGCAATAACGGATAGAAAATGAGAATTATACAACTCAATCTCAACCATTGCGCAGTTGCCCAGGATATCCTGGCACAGTCGGTTAGGGAATGGGAGGCTGATTTAGCAATAGTATGCGAACAGTATACTAATCGTGAAGGTACAGCGTGGGTATCTGACCTCCACAACCAGGCGGCAATCTGGGCCTGTGGAAAACACACATTCCAGCAAGTAATGACGAGACCCGGAGCTGGATTTGTCTGGGTAAAAATCAACGGCGTTTACATCTACAGCTGTTATGCCTCACCAAACGCGACAATGGACGAGTTTGAGCACTTCCTTGACCGCTTAGTGTACGACGCAAGAGGACGAAGCCCCTTGGTGATAGCTGGAGACTTCAACGCCTGGGCGGTTGAGTGGGGTAGTTCGTCCACTAATGAGCGAGGTCGAGCAGTTCTGGCATCCCTCTCCCTTCTGAATGTAGAACTCGCCAACACGGGAGACATACACACCTTCCGCAGAGGGGGCGTGGGATCTGTTGTGGATCTGACGTTCATGTCAGATAATCTTTTGAGAATGGGAGTGTCCTGGAGAGTTAGTGAACACTATACCCATAGTGACCACCAGGCACTTTTGTACGAGGTGAAAAATCAGCGGAGGGATAATTTTGCACCGAAATATCAGCCAGCTGGGTGGAAAGCAAAAACGTTTGACGAAGAAGTTTTCCGACAATGTTTGGAGACGATAGTGCCAACAGGTACCGCAGATGACAAAGCTGGGCAGGTTATGAAATGTGTAAACAAAGCCTGTGATGCGGCTATGTCTAGACGGGGTGCAATCTCTCGACGTTCACCAGTTTACTGGTGGAATGAGGAAATCGCCCAATTACGTCTGAGGTGCCGTCAAGCCAGAAGACAGTACCAGAGAGCTCGTGGCAGAGACAACTTTCTTCAATTGCAAGAGCAATACAAACTCGCTCGAAGCCAGTTGAAGATAGAAATCCGCAAGAGCAAACGCTTATGCGCCAAAAGCCTGTGTGACGAGGTGGAAAAGGATCCATGGCGTAGGCCGTACAAGACGGTCATGAATAGGTTAAGACAGCGGCACCTACGTTCTCCAACTTGCCCCAATATGCTGCTCAGAATTGTGACAGCCCTATTCCTGAGCCACCCCGGTGACTCAGTTAATGTAGTTATCTGAGCTAGAAATAATTCCTCCAGTCACACAAGAAAAAATTCTGCACGTAATCAGCAGAATCTGCAACACAAAGGCTCCCGGACCGGATAACATTCCCAATATTGCCCTCAAGACTGCGATAATCTCTCACACCGACATCTTTGTGGATCTTTATTATTCTTGCTTGAGGGAAGGGGTGTACCCAGAAAGATGAAAAAACAGCGCCTGGTGCTCCTCCCTAAGGGGAATAAATCTCCCGAAGATCCATCATCATACCGGCCACTGTGTATGCTTGACACAGCTGGCAAGGTTCTGGAGAGAATTATCAGTACCAGACTGGAGACAGCTGTGGAGGAGGGAGGAGGCCTTTCGGAAAATCAGTATGGTTTCCGCAGAGCCCGCTCGACTGTTGACGCAGTCCAGCTTGTCATTAACACCGCTCGACAAGCAATTGGAGGAAATATATGGAAGAGAGGTCCAAAACAGTACTGTGCTGTCGTTACGTAGGATATTAAGAATGCATTCAACTCGGCCAGGTGGAGTAATATTCACGATGCTCTCCGCAGATTTAAGGTGCCAACGTACTTGAGGAAGATTGTGGCCGAGTATCTGAGTAATAGAGCTCTGATTTACAATACAAATAATGGGCCGAGGGTACATAATATCACGGCTGGTGTCCCGCAAGAGTCGGTATTGGGTCCACCATTATGGAATGTGATGTATGACGAGGTCCTTCGGCTTTCCCTCCCAGAAGGCACTAGTATTATTGGTTTCGCGGACGACATTGCTATCGTCGCCGTTGCGAAATACATTGAGGAAATTGTGTATATTTGCAACGAAGCGATCACTATTGTTAGTCAGTGGTTGAAGTCCTCAGGGCTGCAGTTAGCGTAGCACAAGACTGAGGCTATCCTAGTCACTGGTAGGAAAAAGAGAGAAACCATCACTCTCAAAGTTGGAGACCACCGTATTGCATCACAGCCGTCGATCAAATATCTTGGTCTCATGATTGACGCCCGTCTGACATTTGCTGACCACCTGAAGTACGCCAGCAATAAAGCTGCGGTAATTAATGCAGCACTGTCGAGACTAATGCCCAACATAGGGCCCTGTCAGGAGAAACGGAAGCTTCTGGCCTTGGTTGTGAGGTCCGTCTTGCTCTATGGAGCCCCAGTATGGGCCAACTCCACGTCGACAAATAGTTACGTCCGAGGGATGACGTCAGTGTACAGGTTATCAGCATTGCGGGTAGCTTGTGCATTCCGCACTGTGTCAAACGATGCAGTGTGCGTCATCGTGGGGATGCCTCCTGTCGATATCTTGGCCCAGGAGAGATGGAGGCGATATCACAAAGAAGAGGAGAACCCAGACTGCTCGACAACACTTCTCGAATGGCAGGATCGATGGGACAAGTCCAGTAAAGGAAGATGGACGTACCGCATGATTCCCTCCATTGCTCCGTGGATCAACCGTAAACACGGCGAAGTAAATTTCTTCTTGACGCAGCTGTTGTCTGGACATGGATGCTTTCTGGCATATCTCCACAGGTTCAAGCTGGAGGATGCCCCATTCTGTCCACTATGTGAACCTACTGTCGAAGACGCCGAGCATGTGTTCTTCCAGTGCTCGCGATACCATCTGCAGCGACGGTACGTTATGAGTATACTCGGTATCGACCCGCTGACACCCGAAGCAATGGTTGGGTGCATGTTCGTCTCAGAAACCAACTGGGATGCGGTGAGCGCATATGTACAGACCATAATAGCTGAGCTCAGGAGAGTAGAAAGGGAAAGATGGGAAGTCGATTGAACCTCCTTTGATCCTTCCTACGTTTTGGCGAAGAGAAGTGGCTTGTGACTAAGTCACTCTAATCCACTCCCCGTGATGTAATGCCTAACGGCGGTTCCGCGGGGAGGATGGAGGAGAAGGGAGGTGGTTTTAGTGGGTAAAAATCTCACACTATATGTGGTACGGGCCACATGGTGTCTTTGAAGATTTCCACCTACCCTCGTAAAAGAAACAAAAAACACACACACTCTGTCTCTCTGTCTCTCTCTGTCTCTCTGTCTCTCTCTCTCTCTGTCTCTCTCTCTCTCTCTGTCTCTCTCTCTGTCTCTCTCTCTGTCTCTCTCTGTCTCTATCTCTGTCTCTCTCTGTCTCTCTCTCTGTCTCTCTCTGTCTCTCTCTGTTCTCTCTCTGACTCTCTCTCTGACTCTCTCTCTCTCTGACTCTCTCTCTCTCTCTGACTCTCTCTCTCTCTGACTCTCTCTCTCTGACTCTCTCTCTCTGACTCTCTCTCTCTGACTCTCTCTGTCTCTCATGGGGGGGGGGCGAAACTTGTTATTTGGGAATTTTGATTGGATTCGGCATTTTGTCCTAGGTTGAATTTATTTGTTAAGTGAGAAATGTTAAGTGTAGTATAAATTTTTTTTGAAACTGAAGCTATGTGATTTTTGATTAAATCCATACGTAGTTCTCTATGGATCTGATAGTTGGGTATAAACCACGGTGCTTGTATGATTTTCCTAAGACATTTGTTTTGTACCGTCTGAAGTTTCTCTATTGATGAGGGTGCTGCGCTTCCCCCAAACAGGACAAGCATATGTTAAGGTGGGTAAAATTATTGATTTAAATATCGTAAGCTGACATTCAGTTTTTAATGAGGATTTTCTGTTAATTAGTGGGTATAATTTTGATATTTTCCCTTGGGCTTTATTTACTAATGCATGGATGTGGGGTTTCCATGTTAATCTTTTATCGAAAAGCACACCAAGATATTTAATTGGACCATTATTCCATTGAATTGGGCTGCAGTTGATTGTTAAGTTGGGAGGAGTTTTTGGTCTACGGAGTGTGAATATTTTGGCTTCGCATTTTTCTGGATTGATTTTTATTCTCCACTGATCTGTCCACGATATTAGTTCTTCAAGATTATTTTGTATCCGATCTTGGGCTATGAGAATGTCTTCGTGAACAGTGAATAAGGCTGTGTCATCAGCGAAGAGAGCTAATTTGGTGTCTGGCATACGTGGGATATCTCAGGTGTAAATGTGAAATAAAGGTAGAGAGAGTACTGAGCCCTAGGGTAAGCCTGCTGATATGTTCCGAGGGGTTGATAATGTTTCATTGACTTTTACTATGAAATTTCTGTTTAAAAGAAAGCTGTTGATTATTTTTTGGATGTAATCAGGGACTCCCAGACTACATAATTTATAGATTAGTCCTGCGTGCCAGATCCTGTCATATGCCTGTGCAATGTCTAAGAAAATTGCTACTGTATGCTTCTTTTGATGAAAACTCTCGGCAATATTTTCCGTTAGTCTCAGTAATTGTGCGTGCATGAATGGTAAGGTCTAAACACGAATTGTTCATCGGGGAAATCGCTCGTTTCTGAAAGGTATTTATTAAGTCTGCTGAGCAACATTCTTTCAAAAACTTTTGATATGGAGGGTAGCAAACTGATGGGTCTGTAAATTTCTCTCAACCTAGGATCTGTACCTGGTTTGCGAAAAGGTAGGATGATGGCGGTTTTCCATGCATTTGGAAAGTGATTTAGACGTAAGATTGCATTAAGTGAAGGCTTCGGACTCCATTACGTCTGTCTTCTCAGATCGCGCCTTTTTGCATGAATATTACTACTATATATTACTCCATTAAATATGAATTACTAATATTACTCCATTGAATATTACTACTTATAGAAAACTATCAACTTTAATATTAATATCGTTCCAGATTATTTCTTTGGCCACAATGAAATGGTTTTGGCAATTTTTTCTCTAAACTATAAGCTGATTTCCGTGTCAGTTCTTAAGTTTCAGATTCCTCGTGATTGCTTTTGTCGTAATTAGCATGCTTTATGAGAAATTCAGGCCCACGTTGGGCTCGCAATATTTGAATGTTATAAATTACTAATAAATGTAAACCAATTTCCGAATTTATAAATAATTTGGGCGCCAGGAAAAGGTTACACCTGAATTCCTTATTAACTATTACTGTCTTCGGATATATTACAAATAAATGTCAATCCCGCTAGTTCGGTCAACGGGTTCTTATGAAATAATTGTTACTACTTTCTCCGCAACCAATTACTCAATCTGATATCCATACGCCATACATGTTTTTCCATACATTCATACTGCCATAAATTTTGTCCTCGGGTACAGAATGGAAGAGAAATGTGCAAGTATGGTGTTTGTTGACATCCATTATTTTTAGAAAATTGCTAACGTGCAATTTTTTGGGGCGTCTTCTTACAACTATAATATTGATAATATATTTTTCCCTTACTGAAATGTGGTCTGACAGATCTGGAGGGTCATGTACAATTTTTGAAAAAATTGATTAGTTTTCGTGCAATTTGGAGCGAAGTATTGGCAGTTAAAACAATTGTAACTTTTTCTCAAAAAGAGCTCCAATATTTTTTGTTTAAAGACGACAAAAATATGGTGCTAGTCCCATTTTCGCCCAACCCGCCGTATTTTCGAAGATTATGAAGGTCTTGTAAGTTTATTGCAAAACCGCGTTGTTTGGGAATGAAATTGATGTGTATATTAAAAAATTCTCAAAAACCACTACAATTTTTTTTCCACGGATAGAAGGGCGCTTAAGAAAATTATCATTTTCGTTGAACTCAATCAATTTTCGAAAATTTAGAAATAATGCCAAAAAGTATGTGATGTATCATCGCTAGCTTTTATTTGAATTTGTATTGTAAGGATACTTACATAGTGTAATTGTAGTAAATGTTTCCTAATGAAATTTTCATGTTACATATTGCAGGAAAAGCTGATTTTACATATTCGTTTTTTAGCGTTTTCCTTATGTATCTATGTTCACATTTTGCTATTTCATTCTACAATTTTTTCTGGACTTACTTGTGGCATACGTATTAATACTACGCTGAAGCTGGGAACTGAGATTACTACATTGCTGATCGCACATAGTTTATAGACAGGATTGAGCAGTATTTAAAAACTTGTATTTGAAATATGTGATTCTGTATTTAAAATCTGTATTTTGGAGATATATTTAAATACATAAAATAGATGTATTTAAAAAGAAAAATACTTCAAATATTGTAAATACAAATGATAAAGAAGATAAGAAGGATAGTTTGTTTTTCTTTGATTCTGCTAGTGAACAGGGACAAAAAAGGTATTGAATAACGGTAAAAATACCGATATTTTTTCATACCATTTTCAAATACCTTTATTCTTTTATATCGGTAAAATATAGGACGTCTATACCGGTATGGACGTCCGTAAAGGTTACATCGGTATTTTCAATGAAAAACAATAGCTTACCATCCATACATGTTGGCAAAATAAGTTACTTTAGTTAATAATATCTCACAAAATGTTTATTAATATACTTTCATTATTGTTATTTATTGTTTAAATTATTATTTTGTTTACACACACACACACACACACACACATATATATATATATATATATATATATATATATATATATATATATATATATATATATATAGAGAGAGAGAGAGAGAGAGAGAGATAGATAGATATAATACACGGTCATTAATAATTAAGGAAACGCGAATGATTCCACTAATTATTATAGAGTAAATATAATCTCCACTTCGTCTGCACAATGTCTCGCCTACTGCTCACCGCCCTCTTCCTACGCTTGGGCATATGGAATTGCCATAGTGTAGCACGCAGCCCGCTGAAGAACGCGGCGAGATGTCTACGGTTGTCAGGAAAGTCGCGCTATCAGAACAGCAGTGTGCCAGAGGTGCGACCGTTCTTCCAGGCCAGAAGGGTGACTGTACACTTGAGCGCGTGTCCTGGCGGCGCTGGGCTTGGAAAGAAGAGCGAATTGCGTACAGAAGAGAGAATTAACAGTAGAACAGACTGGGTTTAGAAAAGGAAGATGAACAAGAGATCCAACCTAAAACCTAAGAGCTAACCTGAAATGGATCATGGAAGAAACTCTGGGAATTTCAAAAAGAACTATTCACAAATCACCAGCTATAACTCCTAAACGCCCCACCCTGATTTCCCATTGAGGAGCCCAGAGGGGTTATCCTCATTTTTACTGTGTATTATTGTGTACATATGTACCGTATATTAACCAAACAGTTCTATAAAGAGACTATGTACGCTTTATCAGAAAAGTATTTAATTAAAAAAAAGAAGTATACATGTGCTTTCGCGACTAATCAAGCGCGTTTGACTGCCTTGACCATGAATTAATGTGGCTGTCGCGACAAAAGATGGGAGTGTCAATACACTTTATTGTACTTATCAAGTCACAATACACGAATCAATTTACAAAATCACGAACAAGCGTAGGGCAAACAGCTAATTCCCCTTCAACAAAGGAGTGAGGCAAGGATGCGTGCTGTCGCCAGGATCCGGGACCAAGCATACAGAATATTTTTTGAGAATGGCAAACAGAGGAAATGCACATAGGCATCAGAATTGGAGGAAGGCAAATCAACAACTTGAGATATGCTAATGACACCACGCTCATTACTGATAACAGGGAAGATCTTGAAAGATTAGTAATCAAAGCAGCGGAAGAGAACAAGAAAGTGGGACTTAAATTATATTTAAAGAAAACAACATTTATGTCAACTGGTCAAAAAGGAAGCCTGAACATCAACGGAGAAGTGGCATACATGGCAGAGGAAGTTAAATACTTATGACTAGGGAACGGATTTCCATGTAATTACATGTTTTTACGGGAACTAGATACCTGCATTGAATAATATTTTTTAGAGATTTTTAGAGAATAATATTTTTAGAGCTATTTTTATAATATTTTTAGAGCTACTATTTTTATTTTATATATTTTGGTATAATTACATATTTTAAGTATTACAATATATTTCGTTAATTTTAGAAACGAAACATTTCAGATGCGCGTTTGCAATTTATGTTACGGAATCATCTTTCGTACAAATCAAACGTAATACTACTGCGCATCTATGACCACCATCTTCGTCATGAATTACCCTTTCCTCCCCCTTCCCCCCCCGCTTACCATTCCCCCCGCATACTGCGACTTGGAATAAAGGATGAGTGGACTTTTATGAACAAAAGTAATTTCAGCCACGTTCTTGCTAATGCTTCAATCAACACATTCGTTACGCGATCGAAAACTAACAAATATTTCGGATACAAAATTGTCTTGCCGCGTTATTCGATTTTTTTGGGGGGTGGTATATTGCCTTTAACCCCCCTCCCAGGGATCCATCACTGGCAACTAGGTACTATTTACTTGAACACCAGCTCCTCCTAAACATTGTAATATACTACGAGCGTATTTTAAATTTCGAAAATTCTTAGTGATGAAATTTCTATTCTTCTTTGTGGTGAAATCTTGTGTTCAATTTCTTCTGTAGAGGTAGAACCTACTTTCAGACACCCCGAATTCTCGTTAAGAACTGATCGGCGACGTCTATGCTCGGAAAAGGTTTGTAGAGAACAATTTTGAGCACAAAAATGAATTTTTATTTTACATATTTTCCAGTGCTTGATTTGTAAAATTTTAGGTCCCGGGACGCGCTCCAAATTATCTATTAGAATTTAATAGAAATAGTTATATGTTTATAATATAATTTAATAATTATCAACGAGGTACAGGAACGTCATTCCGTCGTGTTCCGTCAGAAATCAAGTCCTGCGTAAGACCAAAATCCAATTAATCGAAAAAATGGTATTTCAAATCCTGTTGTGTGGATGTGAAAGCTGAACATTGAGAAAGGCCGAAAAATGGAAGATACTTTTGAAGTATGGGCACGGAAGAAAATATTGAACGTACAATGGGAGGACAAAGAGACAAATGCCGACATTTTGGAAGGGGAAAAAATGGAACTTTCTCTAAAAGCCAAAGCCAAAAAATTGAAAATAAAATATTTTGGACATACATACTATGAGTCGAACAAAATCTCTAGAAAAGGATATTATGCTTGGAATGGTGGAATGAAGCTGAAAGAGCGGAAGAAAAAGATGTAGGTGGCACTATGAAATAATTAAGGCTACCAACCACACATGGCCATAAGTGTGTTCAAGACAAACGAGTCGAGAAAACTAATACGCAATATCACAAACAAAATAAAAAGGCAGTTCGAGTCCGAGTGAGCAATGAACAAATTGCTGGCATCCTATTGCTGTGTATATCCAGATAGGCTAACGAGGGATGGCTTGCGATCTATGTTCTAGTACTATTTCTGTGCGCGTCCAGACGCCGCGAAGAATTGGGACCTGCATCTGCAGGAAATAATTCATCTTCCCTTTCATCTGAAAGGAGAGATTCTCACAGCCGCTGCTTGGCTGGGACTGGAGCCGACAAATAGACATCATCGCACTGAACAGTATGTTTGATACCCATAGTCTGTCATGCGTGCATTCTGCCATTATTGGGGAAGAACTCGCTGAATTATCGGCGCGTCCCCTCCCAGATTCGGATAGTAAGAAAAGCGAAGGCATGATGCTCGAGTAATGCAAATGCAAACATCAATGTTCAAAATTAAAACAACTCTCAAAAACCTGGTTTAGTAACCTCGAACAAGTTCGTGCGGAAGGTAATTTGTTTTGACAGTGGCCGTGATTGTTAATTTATAATTACGATTTAGACAAAATGGCAGAAGATAGTAAAAAGAGTAACAGCGAAACTAAAACTAGCGCTCAGGGTCATCTCAAGGAGTCACAACTTCCTCAAATGGGTACAGGAAGGTGCCTTAGGAGCGAGAGGCCTTACACCTAGAGTGCTTACGTTGGCCGTCTCTCCGCGTACGGAAATGCCAGAAAAATGGGATCATCTCTTGGGCCGAAGATAGTCTACTGAATGAGGATGTTACAATCAGCGTTCCCTTTATTCAAACACATGAACTGACAGTGCTATAATGCAATATTTTAACTTTTATAAAATTGTTATTATCGATTCTTTTCATTCTCAAACAACTCATCAAGCTTAAAACATCGATAACAAACATCAGGTTTTATAAGTGTTTCATTTTTTTACGAAATATGTTATGTGCCTATACAAAATCTATGTTTTGAAAATATCAACATCAATGTTGCATCCCTATTCTCAACACCTAGATGAGGATCGCCAATTTAATACTTCTGCGTTCTGATTCACATTCCCTAAAAGGAGGTTTATCAGTGAGACTGGTAAACCATGTTTTATTAGTTGTGTATTAAATCTTATAAATTGAATTGCTACCCGATTAAATGTTACTGAAAAGTATGTACAATGTTTAGAAAAATAGTATCTCAATGTAGAAATGTAAAAGTTGCCGAGTTAATAACTGTATAACAAAACATAATTTATCCGCCTCATAGACGGATATTCTTCTTCTAGTGTGATGTTCCTGTCTAAGGGTTAAAGTTTTATTGCTTTCATGACAATTCAATGCATTAAAAAACACATAAATGTGTCACAATACAATGATTTACACTACATTCTTTTACATGATCATTTACGTAGTTTGTACCAAAATGACGCGCCGGGAATTACTTATTCCCATCTTCAAGTTTATACAAATATGACAGATTCATTTTATATCAATATAACTTACCTAGTAAGCTAGGACATGTCATTATTCTTAATATTAGATTTAGTGTTTGTTACAGCGTTGGATTCAGGATGCATCTCGCCTGCACGCTATTTTACCTCTTCAAATTTGTCCGAAAGTACGAAAACAGTTTTAAAATAAGCTTCGGCGATTGTACTTAGGAAAACAGATTCATCAGGTGAAATCTATCAAGGAGACAAACGCCGTTTTGAGATCAAAAGTCGATTCGTAGGATAAAAGAGCTAGTGCGTAATCTCGGCTCATTCTTTCTGGTAGTGCAATGATAATGGAAGATCTTAGAAGTAAAATGTATGTAAAATAAGATGTTAGAACATAGAATGTTGGTGATATCTACACAATTAGTTCAATTTTCTTTTAGAAATCCGTTTCCAAATCGAAATCGATATTTTGGGTAATGCCTCAAATATGTTTTTGATGGTACTCGAAGGAAGACGGAAATATGTGAACAAGATATATAGTTTTATACGCCTATTACGAGACCGTTTGCTTGTGTTACAGCATCACTAGTTTGATATGTGGAGAAAATGTATTAAGTTTGAAAGGGACGAAAGCATAAACCGACTGCCCAGCTTGCCTGTCTGAAAGTACGGCCTCCCGCGCCGCAGGCTGCCGGGTTTGGCCGTCCGGCCGCGTCGAGGGAGGGCCCACTAGGGGAGGGTGACGCAACGGCGTGGAGTGGGAAAGGGGGTTAGGTAGACGGGCAAAACTGCAGGTGCGTCAAGCTGGAATAGCCAAGTCAGCACACCGCAACGAAACATGTCAAATCATTTATTGCTAATTATTGCCAATTAATTGCCACGTAATTTCGTGGAGAAAACGGATGTGTGCTAGCTTGACGTCAAGCCAGCTCACATCAGTTAAATTCGTGTCAGAGCTCAACGGAAACCAGCTAATCATTTATTGCTAATTAATTGCCACAATTTGGAATTAATTTCCACGTATTTTCGTGGAGAAAACGGGTGTGTGCTAGCTTGACGTCAAGCCAGCACACACATAAGTTCAATTCGAGTCGGAGCTCAACGGAAACCCTCAAATCATTTAATGTCAATTAATTGCCACAAATTGGAATAAATTATCACGTATTTTTGGTCGAAAATCATCACTGTCAATGTCAGCAGGCATGACGCAACACCGAACATAATAAAAAACAATCGAATATAGGGAGAACAAACGAGCAAAATCAAATAAAACAAATATCATAATATAACACTAATGACACTAATGTATTACTGAAAGCAAGTTAATTGCTCCAGCCATTTATGAAATTAAAAATGTTAAAAAACGTCATAGTTATGCAACCACGTACGACTATCAAATAGGAAATTGGAGAATACCAATGGATACAAAAACATAAAACCTCGTATATATTTCAATAAATATTCCATTTTATTATATTACACCAAAGGAAACATAAACGTGGCAAAGTAATAAATAAATATTGTTGAAAATCGAACTAGAGTTATCCAAACTTGACAGATATTCTAAAATTCGAAAATAGAGAGAACCAACGAGCACAATCAAATAAAACTAACAACATAGTTTATAGACGTTTTAAACTATTTTTAATATTATACGCAAACTAATTGCTTCTGCCATTTATGAAATAAATAATTTTTAAAACTTCGTAGTTATGCAACTACGTACGACTTTCAAATAGGAAATTCGAGACTGCCAACAAACACGAATCACTAAAATCTATTAAATAATTAAATACACATTCAATACTAGTTTATTACACTAAAGATAAATTGATAAATGTAGCCGTGTATTATATTCTTTCTTCTTCTAAAGCACTACAGCCCGATGTGGGCCAAGGTTGCCTTCACGATCTGCCTCCATTCCTCTCTTCTTTCGGCCTTCTCCCACCATCCAGTGACTTTCATTGTTTTCAGGTCATCCACAACATCCTGGATCCAACTTTTTCTGGGCCTGCCACGTTTTCGTACGCCCAGAATGTTATTTTTATGTATATGTTTAGGCATTCTTTCCACTCCCATTCTCTGCACGTGTCCCAACCACGAAATTCTGCGAGATTTTATGAATCTAATTATATCTTGATCTTCAAGTATATTGTTTATTTCTTCATTAGATCTTATCCTCCATCTTTCTCTATCTTTTACAGCTCCATATATTCTCCTTACAATTTTCCTTTCAAATCTACGTACTGTCTCGATGTCATTATTGCTCAGGACCCATGTTTCTGCTCCGTAAGTTACTATTGGTCGGATTAAAGTTTTATACAACTTGACTTTTGTTTTCCTAGTCAAGAGAGCAGATTTTAGGAGTGGTATATTTGCATAATATGCCTCATTACCTTTCATCACCCTTTTGTTGATTTCTTCAGATACATTGTTTGTGTTGTTAATATTAACTCCAAGATATGTGAAATCACTGACTCCTTCAAAGTTGTAATCATTTATCTCCAAGCCGTGTATTATATAAAACATTGTTAAAACTGCAATAAGAGTTTCCGGACCAAGCCAGATATTCAGTGGCGTAACTACCGCGGATGCAGAGCGGTGGGGCCCGCGACCACAAGGGGCCCCCATTTGAGGTCTTTTGAGGTCTTTCTTGTTCATTACAGTTGAGAACAAAAAGTAATTATTATTTCTGGTATAATTTTTTAAAATGAAAAATAGGGATGCAATATTTTTCAATTAGCAATTAGATCTGTAAAATCTTTGGTAACGACTTTACGGGACCTCCATTATTTTACGATATTTTGGTCCTCAAATCTTACTATCAATCATTTGTTTTGAACACGATTGATAAAGAAATTTAATTTACTGTAGTTATAGAAAACTTTCGTTGTTTCTTGCTTTCATGTCTTGAAATGGGCCTACCTGAGAGTCTCGTTATAAGTAATTTATAACTTTTTTACGTAACATCTAATTGAAAGGATTTACATGTCGCATATGGATCCCATCTGGGGGCCCCGGTTCTAGATGTTTAATCTAATTACTAAGCATAAAAATTGTGATGTTATCAAAACGTGTAAAAACGTTACAAATACTGAATAAAATATTTTCTAATTTATTTCATTTTTAAGTACGTGCACCGTAAAGGCAACATTTTTTGACTCAAATATAAGAAATTTTTAATAGAACCCAGCGATTCTGTAATAATGAGAGTACACATGTAATGAAAAAAATTGCAATTTTCACTGTACATCACGTCTCAACCGTAGGCGTTTCATCCATTTTTGCGTTTACGTATTATCTATTTTTTATATACATGTTTTATCCAAACACGTACTGTTTGTCGAACACAATTTGCAATAAAAATAATATTATTATTTTTTTTTATTCATAATAATCTCCTATTATCGCCGTATAGCTGGGTTATATTAAATATGACTTGATTATAACTTGAAAATGATAAGACTTGAATAATCACCTTAAGGTCAATTCTGAAGTACCGGAGTGAGGGTTTTTTAATTTATATCGTTTTCACGTAACAATTGACAACTTACACAAACAACTCGGCGATTCTTTTGCAATGGGAGAACACATTTAATAAAAAAAATTAACTTTTAATGCATATTTTGGGCTGAGTATCAAAATTTTCTCAAATATGCGCGAAAATGGGTAAAATGCGTACGCTTACTCAGACCACAATATGGATTAAAGGTTGGATGTTGGATGATGGATTAAAGGTTGGAGCCCATCTAAGCGAGCAGATGCGTGCAGTTTAAAGAAAGAAATCGAGACGTTTGAGTTTGTCTTCCAAGTTGTTCTGCATTCACGTATCTTGAACGCGACCAATGCTGTTTCACAAAATCTCCAAAAGTCTGATTTTGATCTGTGGCAAGCCCGAGATATGATTGAAGCACCCCGGAAAGATTTAACGGAATTTAGAGGTGATTTCGACAAAGCCAAATCCGATGCAGTGAAGCTGGCAGCCGCATGGGGTGTAAAACTGGAATTTTGTGCGAAACGGGTTAAAAAGACAAAGCACTATTTTGACGAACTTTGCGAAGTATTTCAGTCTCTCGGCTAGTTTCCCGGATGTGTGTTCCGTACTTTTACTTTTCTTGAGAATTCCCGTGACAGTTGCAACGGCAGAGCAATCATTCTCGAAACTGAAGATGATCAAAAATTATCTTCGAAACTCGATGGAACAAGAGAGTTTGGCGGACTTGAGTATTTTGTCCATAGAGAACAAGGTAACCAACTCCTTGAGAGCGAATCTGGACGAAATTATCGATGCGTTCGTTAAAACGAAAGTCCGGAGGGTTAGATTCTAAGTATCTATATATTTTTAAAAAAAGGTATTCTTCCATGGTTTCGTTTAAAGCTTCTACTGAACCGATTGTAGTATTTTTTTTTCGTTTAAATGAAAGAATGTGATCCCTGGATGTGTTATCAGATATTGTTTGTGTTGATTTACAAACATTTACGGTGTAAATTAATTAATTAAATCATTCTTTAATAGTACGCTTATCACTAGTCAATTGTTTTCTTCCAAATGGTGGCTGTTTCAAAATTGATTATACGAAACGATAGATGTGAGTCCACACTGCTTCATGGTAACGCTGCTTGATGTTTTGATTTGATTGTTGAGATATGTTTACAATTCGTCAAGGTTTTGTTTCAGTGTAATATTGCATTGTGGCGTTGACAGTTTGCATGTATTTGCTTTTGTGCTGTATTTTGTAGAGAACATTCGAACAGTGGGTTTTTCTCGGTTGTACTTAAGTAGTGAAGTTGTTCACAGGTTATGTCGAATTCCGAATCCTTGACCACGCGCCCCAAAAGACGCAAACGTATATTAACTGGACGCAGGGAAAGAGAAAGAGTAGGTGTTGTGATAGTGAGGTCATTTCGTTTTCTGTTGGGTCGTTGTCAATGAAATGTCAGTTTTGTTCTGCTTTGTACTTCCCATGCGAGAGAAATTCTGCAAGCGAGTTTACTCTGTGTTGCTTAAATGGGAAAACAAGTTTACCTTCGAGCAATATGCCAAAAGTAATCAAATTTATTTATAGGAGATGATGACACATCAAAAAATTTAGAAATAATATCCGTCAGTATAATAGTGCTCTTTTTTGTGTCATTTGGTGTATTTTTGCAATATATGGGTCCTATTGCATTGCCACCTGGTCACGGGCCATACGTGTTCAAAATTTTGGGAATATCTTCGTTATACCCTGAAGATCCAAACAATGCAATATATTGTGAACATTAGTCTGGGCACAGTATTTTACATTTATCTCATCTCACCGTCAAATTTTGACGGATTCTCACTAGTGTAATCCTTAAAGTGTAAATAGATAGTCCTGAAGCTGGAATTAAAAAACGTTCGAAATAAACAAATGAAAACAGTGTCTAAATATTTCCTTTTTTTTTTTTGCTTGTAAGCTGGGGCCCCCGACCAACCCATGCATCGGGGCCTCGGGAGGGATCGTTACGCCACTGCAGATATTCAAATTCGAAAATACAGAGAACCAACGAGCACAATCAAATTAAAACAAAAACATGGTTTATAGATGCTTGATAATAATTTTTTACTCTATACACGATTTAATTGCTCCTGCCATTTATAAAATAAAAATTTTAAAAACTTCGTCGTAATGCAACCACGTACAATATTCAAATAGGGAATTCGAGAGTACCAACGAGCACAAATTACTAAATTCTATTAAATAATTAAATACACATTCAATACTAGTTTATGAGTATCAAGATCAATTAATAAATATTGCCGTGTATTATATAAACATTGTCAAAACAGCATCAGAGTTATCGAACCATCCCAGATATTCAAATTCCAAAATACAGAGAAGCAACGAGCACAATCTCATAAAACTAACAAGATAGTTTATAGATATATGACACTATTGTTTTACTCTATTCACGATTTAATTGCTCTTCTCATTTATAAAATAATAAATTTTGCAAACTTCGTAGTTATACAACCACGTACGACTTTCGAATAGAAAATGCGAGAGTACCAACGAGCACGTATATCTAAAATCTATTAAATATTTAAATACAATTCAATACTAGTTTATTACACTAAAGATAAATTAATCAATGTCGCCGTGTATTATATAACCATTGTTAAAACTTTATCAGAGTTAACGGACCAAACCAGGTATTTAAATTCGAAAAAACAGAGAACCATCGAGCACTATCACATAAAACTAAGAACATAGTTTATAGATATTTATTACTAATTTTGCACTCTATACACGATTTAATTGCTTCTCCCATTTATGAATTTCCTAAATAACAAATTAATAGTAAACGAAAAGAAAACGGTTTTAATACAGTTTTCCATTTCAAATAAACAATTCTGTGCTCCATTGAAAATGAACGGTGTACCATTGACTGATGTTAAGGCAACAAAATTTTTAGGTCTCTCAATTCAGTCAAACCTTAAATGGAACGTCCATTTAAATGAATTGAACTCAAAATTAAGTCCATTATGCCACGCGTTCAGAATTCTTTCAAATTCAGTCAGCCTTCATACTGTTCGTTGTGTATATTTCGTGAATGTTCATTCCCGCCTGAGATATGGCATAATATTCTTGGGAAATACATCTTATAGCTCTCAGACTTTTAGATTACAAAAGAGAATTGTACGAATAATAACCAAATCCCACCCACGTTATTCTTGTAAGCCTCTCTTTATTAATCTAGGAATTTTACCATTACCTTGTCTGTTGATTTACGAATCAGTGGTTTTTGTAAAAAATGACTTGCTTAAGGGCGGGAAAATAGTTTCAGAAAATGCTGAAGTCTATTACTATAACACTCGACGTAGAAATCATATTCATCAGGTGACAGTGTCAACAGCTCATTACAAAAAATGCACATACACTACATGTACATTATTTTACAACACTTTGCCAGATGACATTAAACGATTAAATACAATAGAAAAGTTTAAATCCCAAGTGAAATCGTTTCTGCTGCATAACTGTTTCTATACCATTAGAGACTATACTGAGCATCACAAGAAAAGTAACATTAATTTTAACAATGATACATAATGCATTAATTACCATTTGGACTGTATAATGTGTATAAACAACCTGTAACAAGTATTGTACTGCAGCCTCCGGGTCAATGACCCCCATCTCGATCAGGTTTTTCGTCCAATTTCCCTGATCCATTGAGCAAATTATGCCCCCTTGTTTTGCTTCTGGACATAAATGTAATTTCATTATCAGTGCACGTCTTCTAGAATTCATTGGGAAATATAGTTATTCAAATTATCGTTTCCATGTTGTTGCGACAGGAAGTATTATTCCTTGACGAAGGACATCATGGATAAAAGTCCAAAATTGTTTGCTTACTTATCCTTGAAAATAGATATTATTACATGATAGCTTTTTTTGTTTTATTTTCAAAATTCATGTAGTATATGACTTAGTGTAGGGATTAGAGAATTTTGAAAATGTGCACTTCTACCCATAGCACGTCATACTGTTTTTTGACGTAAAATAAATAAATGAAATATATATATTTTTTTAAACTCTATAGTTATGCAACCATGTCCGCCATTCGAATAGGAAATGCGAGAGTACCAACGAGCACTAATATCTAAAACCTATTAAAAAATTAAATACACATGCAATACTAGTTTATTCCACTGGAGATAAATTAATAAATGTTGCCTTGTATCGTATGTAACCATTGTTAAAATTGCATCAGAGTTATCGGACAAGCCAAATATTCAAATTCCAAAATATAAAGAAACCAACGAACACCATCAAATTAATCCAAGACCAAAGTTTATAGGTATTTGGTGCTAAATGTTTATTGTATACACGAATTAATAGCTCTTGCCATTTATGATATAAATAATTTTAAAACTTCGTCGTTATGCAACCACATACAACATTCGAATAGAAAATTCGAGAGTACCAACGAGCACAAATCACTCAAAACTATTAAATAATTAAATACACATTCAATACTAGTTTATGACAATCAAGATCAATTAATAAATGTTGCCGTGTATTATAGAAATATTGTTAAAACTGCATCCGAGTTATCGTACCAACCCCGATATTCAAATTCGAAAATACAGAGAAGCAACGAGCACAATCTCATAAAACTAATAACATAGATTATAGATATATGATACTATTTTTTACTCTAAACACGATTCAATTGCTCCTGCCATTGATGAAATAAATAATTTTTAAAACTTTGTAGTTAGGCATCAACGTACGATTTTCGAATCGAGGGTACCAACATGCACGAATCACAAAAATGTATTAAATAATTTAATACTCATTCATTACTAGTTTATTACACGAAAGGTTAATAAATGTTGTCGTGTATTATATAAACATTGTTAGAACTGCATCAGAGTTATCGAACCAAGAACCAAGAGTTATTCAAATTCCAAAATATAGAGAACCAACGAGCACAATCACATAAAACTAACAAAATAGATGGCAACATTAATCAATTGATCTTGATTGTCATATACTAGTATTGAATGTGTATTTAATTATTTAATAGAGTTTAGTAATTTGTGCTCGTTAGTACTCTCGAATTTCCTATTCGAATGTTGTACGTGGTTGCATTACGACGAAGTTTTTAAAATTTTTATATCATAAATGGCAGGAGCAATTAAATCGTGTATAGAGTAAAAAATTAGTATCAAACATCTATAAACCATGTTTTTGGTTTAATTTGATTGTGCTCATTGGTTCTTTGTATTTTCGATTTTGAATATCTGGCTTGGTCCGGTAACTCTTATTGCAGTTTTAACAATGTTTATATAATACACGGCTACATTTATCAATTTATCTTTAGCGTCATAAACTAGTATTGAATGTGTATTTAATTATTTAATAGATTTTAGTGATTCTTGTTTGTTGGCAGTCTCGAATTTCCTATTCGAATGTTGTACGTAGTTGCATAACTACGAAGTTTTAAAAATTATTTATTTCATAAATGGCAGAAGCAATTAATTTGCGTATAATATTAAAAATAGTTTATAATGTCTATCAACTGTGTTGTTTTATTTGATTGTGCTCGTTGGTTCTCTCTATTTTCGAATTTTAGAATATCTGTCAAGTTTGGATAACTCTAGTTCGATTTTTAACAATATTTATTTATTACACTGCCATGTTTATAATTTTTTTCTTTGGTGTAATATATTAAAATGAATTGTTTATTGAAATATATATGAGGTTTTATGTTTTTGTATCCATTGGTATTCTCCAATTTTCTATTCGATAGTCGTACGTTTTTTAACATTTTTAATTTCATAAATGGCTGGAGCAATTAACTTGCTTTCAGTAATACATTAGTGTCATTAGTGTTATATTATGATATTTGTTTTATTTGATTTTGCTCGTTTGTTCTCCCTATATTCGATTGTTTTTAATTATGTTCGGTGTTGCGTCATGCCCGCTGACATTGACATTGACTATTTTCGGCCGAAAATGCGTTTTAATTTATTTCAATTTGTGGCAGTTAATTAGCAATAAATGATTTGAGGGTTTCCGTTGAGCTCCGACTCGAATTGAACTTATGTGTGTGCTGGCTTGACGTCAAGCTAACACACACTCGTTTTCTCCACGAATTTACGTGGCAATTAATTCCAAATTGTGGCAATTAATTAGCGATAAATGATTTGACATGTTTCGTTGCGGTGTGCTGACGTGGCTGTTCCAGCTAGATGCACCTCGAAAATGCATTCAGTCTCTCTCGTATCTCATCCGAACTGTGATTCTTTCTCGTTGGCCGAAGAAGGGAGAAGGTTCGTGGAGGGGGAAGCGCTTAGCCAACTCCAAGGGAGTACACTGGCGAAAGAGAATTTCTTTCTCTGCGGGAGGCGAGACTACGAGATTCTCGTATCTCGTAGAGACAGAGTATTCTCGTAAGCAGTCCAAGCCGGCCGAAGATAGGAAGAGACTCGTGATCAAAACTGCTTAGTGTAGAGCAAGGATTTCTTCCTAATTAATTGATTTAAAATAAAATATTTGCTCTCTAGCGTAATAATGAAACGTTTCCTTTTACTTTCATAATATTGAAGTATTACATATCGTCGTATACAAGAAAAGTAAAAAATAAATAAATAATAAAAGGTGATGGCTCACAGCAACAACTGTATTAAAGTCTATTGTTATTGTAAATCGTTTTGTGTTCGGGTGTTTACGTTTTGCATACTATGTAAATGAAAACCTCATATAATTTAAACTTCGTAAAAATTGAAATATGAAATAATAATTATTGATTCATCGAAGAGAACCTTTTCTTAGTGACTTCAACGAGCTATCTCCCATCTGACCTAGAGATGACCTAAGCCTATCTTCGTATTTCGCACGTAGAGAAGTTGTCAACGTATGCGCCGCGCCGTAGGCGTAGGACCGTTTCTTCCCGCCCCCTCCTTTGGCGAACTGACACATTGACACTTTGACACATTGAAATGATCCCGAACGCTCAGGTTTTCAGGCCCAGTTTTGTTAATTGTTAAAAATGATGTTGTTTTACTTCATTTCACAATTAAATCTTAATTATACATTAATAAATAGGGCTAAATTAAAATATTATTTTCCTAGTTTATATTAAGGGTTTAATATATTTTGACATTATTTACTGCAAACATTGAGATAATTTGTATTAAAAGTAAATTGTGTTATTATTACTATTACTATTATTATTATTATTATTATTATTATTATTATTATTATTATTTGCCATTAACATCGCATGTGGGTAAGGGTTCCCTGCTAGGCGGGTAGCTTACATGGTAAAAAGCATCTGGAGGAGCCCACTTCCAGAAGTGTGTTTCTTAATTAATATTAAGAAATGTATACTAACATTAGTTAATAAAAGAGTTTATTAATATTAACATTTTTACATTTTAATTAAAATTAACATTTAATGTTAATAAATTTATAAATTAACAAACAAAATAATATTTATTTATTTATTTATTTACGTCAAAAAACAGTTAAAAACTGCGTATGACGGGCTATGGGGAAAAGTGAATTGTGTGCACATTTTCAAAATTCATGATCCCTACACTAAATCATATACTACTTAAGTTTTGAATTTTGAAAGGGGAGAAAAAAACAAACAAAAACTCCCATGTAATAAAATCGATTTTCAAGGATAAATAAGCAATAAATTTTGAATTTTTGAAAGGGAGAAAAAAAAACAAAAAACTCCATGTAATAAAATCTATTTTCAAGGATAAACAAGCAATAAATTTTGAATTTTGAAAGGGAGAAAAAAAAACAAAAAAACTCCCATGTAAAAAAATCTATTTTCAAGGGTAAATAAGCAATAAATTTTGAATTTTGAAAGGGAGAAAAAAACAACAAAAAAAACTCCCATGTAATAAAATCTATTTTCAAAGATAAATAAGCAATAAATTTTGGCTCTTATTACTTCCTGCCGCGACAACATGGAAACGATAATTTGAATAATTGTATTTCCCACTGAATTCTAGAAGACGTGCACAGAAAATGAAGTTACATTTATGTCCAGAAGCAAAACAAGGGGCCATCTCAGCATTTGCTCAATGGATCAGGGAAACTGGACGAAAAACCTGATCGAGATGGGGGTCATTGACCCGGAAGCTGTTACAATAGTTGTTACAGGTTGTTTATACTCATTTATACAGTCCAAATGGTAATTAATGCATTATGTATCATTGTTAAAATTAATGTTACTTTTCTTGTGATGCTCAGTATAGTCTCTAATTGTATAGAAACAGTTATGCAGCAGAAACGATTTCACTTGTGATTTAAACTTTTCTATTGAATTTAATCGTTTAATGTCATCTGGCAAAGTGTTGTAAAATAATGTACATGTATTGTATGTGAATTTTTTGTAATGAGCTGTTGATACTGTCACCTGATGAATATGATTTCTACGTCGAGTGTTATAGTGATAGACTTTGGCATTTTCTGAAAAAATATTCCCGCCCTTGAGCAAGTCATTTTTTACAAAAACCACTGATTCGTAAATAAAAAGACACGGTAATGGTAGAATTCCTAGATTAATGAAGATAGGCTTACATGAATCACGTGGGTGGGATTTGGTTATTATTCGTACAATTCGTTTTTGTAATCTAAAAGTCTGGGAGCTATAAGATGTATTTCCCCAGAATATTATGCCATATCTCAGGCGGGAATGAACATTCGCGAAGTATACACAACGAGCAGTATGAAGGCTGACTGAATTTGCAAAGAATTCTGAACGCGTAGCATAATGAACTTAATTTTGTGTTCAATTCATTTAAATGGACGTTCCATTTAAGGTTTGACTGAATTGAGAGACCTAAAAATTTTGTTGCCTTAACATCAGTCAATGGTACACTGTTCATTTTCAATGGAGCACAGAATTGTTTATTTGAAATGGAAAACTTTTTGCATTTCATTGCAAACAAATGCAAAAACAAATGCATTAAAACCGTTTTCTTTTCGTTTACTATTAATTTGTTACTTCGGAACCAATTTGAGACATTTGATATTGTACTATTTACGGTTTCTTTATTGCAAAGGATGTTCGTATCATCCGCAAACAGAACCGTTCTTCCGTTTCCAATCGTCGAGGGCATATCGTTTACGTAAAGTAGGAACAGAATAGGACTAAAATCGATCCTTGAGGAACTCCACATGCCACGGGCAAAGAGTCGGAAAGGTGCGTACGTAATGTTCCATCATTCCAGTAAGGTATTTCAACTTTCTGAGATCGTCGTTTAAGGTACGAACATAACCAATCTAGGTCAATACCACGGATTCCATATGAAGGTAATTTTGAAAGTAAAATGTCATGATCAATGATGTCAAAAGCTTTTGAGAGATCTAAAAATAATCCAATAGGTGCCTCGTTTTGATCTAATGATGAGGCGACATCTTTAAGAAAAGAAAATATAGCTGTTTCCGTTGATTTTGATTTTCTAAATCCATGTTGGCAATCTGAAAGCGCGTCGTGTTTAGTGAGAAAGGTTTCCATTCGTACGTAAAAAAGTCTCTCTAATATTTTTGAAAAAACTGATAGAAGAGAAATGGGCCGATAATTTTGAATTTCATTTTTGTTGCCTTTTTTGAAAAGCGGCTTAATTTTAGCTGTTTTGAAAATATCTGGAAACGTTCCAGTGCATAAAGATGCATTAAATATGTGAGTTAACGGGTGTATAATGGCATACGCACAAGTCTTTAACAAAGAATCTGGGAATTCATCTAAACCGGACGAATATTTATTTTTTAGTTTACCGATTATTTTGAGAATTTCATAGGAAGAAGTTTCGGAAACGAACATTGTGTCTAAAATTTTGGGTGCACTGTCTGTTTTTGAATTTTGTGGCTGAAGACCCTTAGTGAGATCGGCAGCAATTCTCGAAAAGTATTGGTTAAAGAGACTAGCCACTGTTGCCGGATCGTTGACATTTATATCGTTATATTTTAAAACAACATTCTCTATGGGTTTTCTAGTTGATTTGGTAGTATTTTTTATTATATTCCACATTGATTTTGTTTTATTATTTGAGTTCAAAATATCCTGATCGTTTTTCATGATTTTTGCCTGCCTTATGACTTTTCGTAACAATGTTTTGTATTTTTAAAGTAGATAAGGAAATCTTGAGATACGTCATGACGTTTAGAAATGAAAGAAAGAATTCGCTTGTTTTTACAAGATGTCCTAATCCCTTGTGTTATCCAAGAATTGCTTTTCCGTGAAATATTGAATTTTCGTTTTTGAAGAGGAAAGCAAGTGTTAAAATGAATTGAAAGAGTTGAAAAAAAAAAGAATTATATTTCTCGTTTGTATCAACAGTATTATAAACCGCTTCCCATGACTCCTGCATCAAGTAGTCTATGAATAATTTAATTTTACTTTTAGTAAACAATCTAGTCATACGTGTATTATTTATTGTGTCAGTGATCGCATTTCTTATAATGGTAAGAATTTGTGCATCGTGGTCACTGTATCCTAGATCTTTTGTTTCAACTTCATATCGAGTAGTAGTTTTGTTAATTATAATTTGATCAATTGCCTTCATCGAATTTTGTGTGATTCGTGTAGGTACATTAATTGTAATGTCTAAATGGAAGGAATTAATTAAATTGAGAAACTTTTCTTTCTCGCAAGATTCGACCAGAAAATCAATGTTAAAATCTCCGCATACAACAATGGATTCAAAAGAGCGATTGCTGACTTTGTTAAGTGTTATCTCCAGGTTTTCTAAGAACAAAATATAATCTGCAGTTCTCTTTGTTGGAGGTCTGTAAATGCAAAGTATTATCACTTTTAGTGAAGTAAGATGTACAACAGAAATTTCGAAAATATTTTCAATGGAATACACATTTAATTCTGCCACGGGGATAGAATCAATATTATTTCTAACGTAAATACAAGAACCACCATACGTAGGACCTTTATGCGATTCTCTCTCTCTACAATAAAAGCCTGCGAGGTAAAAGTTTGGAATTTGGAAAATGCGAAGTTCATTAGGAGATAACCAATGTTCTGTAAAGCAAAGAACGTCCGTTTGATTTAGATCGCTCTGTAGAGCTGCCTCGATAAACTCAGTTTTATTTGAAAGGGACTGAACATTATGGTGAAGAATGTTTATTTTTTGCATGTACCTACACGAATGTTTTTCGAGAATGTAAAATACGAGAATGTAACTACGAGAATGTAAGAAATATCAGAGTTTGTTGTGAGCATAAGACATAACCTAACACGATGATTTTCTTTTTCGTCAAGTTTTTCCTTTCGGACATTTTTTGTTAATTGTAGCTGTCTCACATACCAGAATTAGTATATCAGAGTTGGAAGAACATATTTCCTGTTTATAGGTAATCATTTTGGTATATGTAAGGTGACCGTAGAGACTCCTACATGCGTGCACTGTTTATGAAGGTATAAGGTCTTAGGCCTAAGGTAGGTCGTCATTACTTAAAGGTCATTCACGTGACTGTTAGTGCATAACGTCGCTACCTTCGCGTAGCGCTTAATATCTGGGCCACCCTATAACACTTTTGACCATCTGCACATGCGCGCCTCGCACTGCGCATACACAACTCGCACTGCCCATGTGGAGAAGGGGGATATCACCCTCAAAGATACTGTCGATTTCTGTACGCTATTCTGTGCTTGAAATCCCTATTTATCACAATCTGTTAAGTTGCCCCATCACACACCCCACGCTGTGACCTTCGTGTCCGTCCTACCCGTTCAGCCCATTCCTGCCCCGCCCAGCCATGATTGGCCCTGCTCCGTGTCACCTGGCATCAATGACGTCACTAATGTGCACTGCGGGTTGCATCATTTCCCGCAACAAACTCATTGGGGATGGAACCAGACTTAGAGTAACATTTTGGAATGTCGAAACATGTAATTTTCTCGACTGCGTCAAAGTGGTAGTGCAGCATATGGAAGCTGTCGCTCAAATTTGTTTAAACATATACACAAACACAAATACATGAGTATATAATTATTTAATTTTTTTATGAAAATACAATCAGCTTAAAAGCGAAATGTCTCCCAAATTTTACTATATGCGCCATATACACAGCGTCGCAATTCCTTTACTTTCGTAGCTCAACAAGGTCGTTCGCTTTTCTTTTTGTGAAGTTTAATATCTTAAATATGTTGAGACATGGAAGCATTACCCTTCCTTGTATTACACATTAATTTCAACGAATTCCTTGGGTTTCATGAACGAGATGTCAGGAGCGGTGTATTTTGTACGGTGTGATGTCACTCCTTTTCCACGAGTACCCTTCATTATTTTTAAAAATTTCTTAGCGCCAAATTAATAACTCGATAGATATCTTTAGCGTTTGATAAAATAAGCCCTGGCAGATAATCGAGACGCAGAAGTTTCTAGCAGAATCACCTTTTGTAAATTTTATTTACGTTACACAGTACTGTGACTGTAAATAATCGACAATAGGACCTTGAAAAACATTCACTAGGCATACTCGGACATAGCACACTATCTCTGCAAGTAACACATACAGGCAATAAAATTTACTTATATGCTTTACAGACGACTGGCTTATTGCACATCTTGAATGTACGCGTGTTTGCCGAGTTCTACTAGCTGTTACACATTTTTTCAATTGACCATTTTCCATTCGACTTATATAAAACAATGTTCAAGAAATTAATAAGTAAATGCAATGTATTATACAAAACACGATTCACCTCCAATTTTCCACAGTACATTTTGAACTAAAATAGCCAAGACTTCTGAGCGCTAATGACTTCGAAAGTAATTACAGTAAAAGGGTGGAAGAAAACAACCGTTAATCACAAAGTAAAGAAAAAATGAGTTTCAAAAATTAGCGACACTTAGTAATTTCAGTATTTGCTTCGTTTCGTTAGGGAAGAAGATTTTATAGTGAATTTGCTCTTGCATGGTGCAGCTTAAACTTAAACTTCATTTTTATCTTGAATTTTATTTTCAGAGCGCCGGATTTACAAAGATACGTTCATATAATTATCCAAATAAGGAAATACTAGTCATAATTGAAACATTTATAGTTAATTCTATCTCTCTCTCTCTCTCTCTCCAAATTAAATAAATATAATATATGAATATTCATTCAATTAAGAACGAGTAAATATCCTTTCCGTGAACACAGTGTTGCATTAATCTACTCTTTCATCTAGCAACATCCATAGCAGTCACATGAAATCCCCCGCAAGCGGAAACCTAATTCGACCGCAGTCTGCGAGAACCGCCGCACCCAATTCATATTTAACAAGACCGAGTTTTTAAGGGCAACAAAAAAAGTGTCGGAAAAAAAGCGGGAGAAGGGCGGGTCGGGAGGGGCTCCTTTTGCATTTCCCACTTCCGAGCGCTGTCCGTGCACTCGAAGTAACGCCGTCGAGCTTTGCGCAAACAATGCGACTTATCCCGCGAGCGCGTGAACGAACGCCTGGGCGCGCACGCCATTCCCTAACGAAAAGTTGAGCGCTCGCGAACACACACACACACACATATGTGCGCCGACTCCCAGATGGCGGATCCCGCGGGGGTCGGCCCCGGCCCTTCTCCGACCGCCACGCCGCCCCGCCCCCGCCCCGCCCCCGCCGCGCCGCGCCGCGCCGGTCCACTCCGCGCCAGAAAAAGTGGGAAGTGTGGCGTGGATCTGAGGAGAGGCACGTAAACAGTCGCGCGGATTTCCGGGGCGTCTGAATGAAGCGTTTCAGGATAATCCCGTTTTCATCAGACGCTCGGCGCTAAGAATGGATTACGGAGAATGGAACTCTGCATGTTTTTATTAGTATATTGTCTACAATGAAAGAAAGTACAACGTTTAACCGTTAGACTGTGCTGTTGCGTAGCAGAATAATTTTGAACGAATAAAATTAAGGTGTAACTTGTTACTTCCCTGAAAGAATATTGGAGTTGGAAGTTGTTTGGGACCATCATCCAAGGTTTGTTCAAGGTGTTCATACAAGGACTAAATCACTTTAAGAGAATAAGTCTCTGCGTGAGGTAACATCATGGATGGAGTTCTTATTTGCATTTGCAATAACTGTTTTTATAATACGACGACTTTCAAATTGGTGGTTCGCTGTCATTGTGTAAACTCAAACTCCTTTTCTTTTTTTTTCTTTTTTTATATAAGGTCGCATCAACATCTTAGGTCATTAGCGACCACTATTGCTGTTAACGGTGTGGTAACTATGTGGATGAAACGATATGGTGATTGATGATAAGGGGTGAAAGGACGAACACAAATACAACCATGCCCGAGGCGGGACTCGAACCCGCGACCCTTCGGTCCGAGATCACTACGACACTACTGCCTTAGCGATCTCGGCCACCGGGCCGGCTCCTTTTCTTTGTCTTGTGTCAATCCACGTTTATGTTACCATATTTTCATAGCGGTTGTGCCACGAATATAACTTTACCTAACTAGTATTTAAACGCGCTATTGAAGTCAAAACAGCATGTGATGGCAAAAGCAAGTTAGTGAGAAGTCGGTGGCGACCGTACGTTTGTCGTGGAATGTATTAGTGCAATATGTAAAAATATATCAGCCAGCTGCTGGGTAGTACTTGACAATATTGTAGACCTCCCACAAGAAAACGTTTTAATAACAACCATTGAAAATGAGTGAACAAAATGAATGAAAAATAAAAACGGCAACAAATTAAGTTTTATTATTTAAGGGTTTGATAGAATTTATTGATGATGGTCAAGGAGTTACATTATGGTGATGAAATGCCATTCAGAAAATTGACCTTCCCACATGACACTACAGTATTTTAAAATAAGACTATCAGTTAGTCCATATTTAATTTCTCATAAACTAACCTACAATTGCAATGATACAAATACCTGCTGATATCAGTGTTATTTGGAGCGCTTATATGTAATATTATATTACACGTAAGTGCTCACACTGAAAATTATTAAAATAATGAGTATTATTAGGATGACAGTATTTTATATCATCGTTATTTCATTAATTATTTCAATTTGACATCCTAAGCTCGCAAGCAGTTTAGTCCGAATTTTATACGAGTATTTAATAACTTATTTTATTTTAAGAAGCAGCTTAAGAGGTACTATTTTGAAACGGGAAACTGATACTTCAGAATGATAAGTTTCATTTATTTCCATTTCAGGGAAGTCTTCAAAATCCCACTGAAAAAAATACTTTATTATTTAACCATTTTCATAAATACGGTTATTTCTTTTTATTTTGCAACATTCCATTGTGTAAATGTTCAAATACCAACTTTTGGATATAGCTGGAAATGACTTCTTACACGAGAACGAATATTTTCTTATTATCAAATCTTACCAATAACTTAATGTACTGTAAGAGCTAAGGTAGAAATTTCTAAGTTCAAAGACCTGCGCACATTGCTCTCCCCCTCCTCCATAGCCCATCACACATTGTTTTGAAAGGTTTTTTAACCTAAAATAAATATATACGTACATAAATATAGCTTCATGTACTTTTACATTAACTACATTCACGAGTTACAAAACGTCACCTGAAATTGATTTGTCATTACTATGGTTCATCAAGCGACAGAAAATTTTATAATATTGAAACAAAGTCTGTAATATTCACATCATTAATAGCATTTTCCATATAACTACTAACACGATATCAGTCATGACGATATCATCTTATCGGTTGATAAGCACACATAATATTTCAAAATCCATGAGTACTGTTCTCTCATGTCACTTAAGGACACAGTTTAATACGTATAAATCTTAAAATACAGTAAAAATAATAAGTATTTTTGAAGCTCGAGAAGCCACTGTAAGCAAAGAGCAGTAGCATCTGCAAAATAATCGCTCATTTGCACTCCCTACCCTCCATCTAGCTCAACGTCTTTCCTTCTGATGACCATTTCCCCTTTCACACCCTTATCTCTCTCCCTACCCAACCCTGCCCAACTTGCTCTCTTCGCGCTTATCATACACCTCTTAATCATCGATTGCGCAAAGCCAATTCCAACGGTTTAGGCGCTAGCGTAACTGTTGTCAGGCAGAAAACTTTTTTCGATATTAAAGATCCATAGAAGTGTATTCTGACTTCACTGTGTATTAAAGGAAGTAATTTACTTCACATACGACAAAGATAATTGCACTTTTCGACATCGGGGAACCACAACAGTTTTTCCGAAATGTGCGTTACAGAAAGACGCTCTAACATTTTTTGAGCTTTGCAATTTTAGAAAAGTTAAGGATTTTAATGAAAATTATACATGCGCCGTTCTTTTAAGCGACGTTTACGCTATCTGAGGGGAAACTACAGAATTTGGAAAGTTTTTTAAGAAAAGTTTGAAAATATAATTGAAGCTTCATTGAAGTTTCAAAATATAATTGAAGTTCTTCCAGATATACAACAAATCATCCGTTTCAAACTTGGGGGGGAGGGGCGTGGAATTCCTTTCAATCGATCAGGGAACATCAGTTTTGGAGAAAATAGTCTGGATTATTATTAAGCGCTATCGTTGACTTCTGACAGGCTGACACACAAGACAGACACGTTTTGCCGTCAAACGATTTTTCGGTATCAAGAACGCTTATAATATTGATTCTCACTAAACAACGTGTAAGAGAAAGTAATTTGCTACATGTGGAAGCAAGATTTATCCACATTTTCCTTGTCAGGGGCCGACAAAATATTTTTCTATCGAAAATTCACCAATTTCCGCAGCACGATTACAATACTTCTCTTTACTACTGACGTAGTAATGGGAGAAAGTAAGAGGGAAATATCATTTTGGAATAAGTTACCAGTAATAAGCAAACTACTCTAGTTCAATACATGGCAACGATTCCCACGGTTCACATGCGTTTCAATGCTCTGCAGAATTAATAGGCATTGATGTAATATCTCGATATGATAATAACATGGCTATAGAATCGCTCACATGTGCACGTTTGTGTACTCAACTACATAAATAGCACACCAGAAAATTCTAAAACGAACAAATTCCTCTCATTTGACGACTTACATTTCGGGGCAAAGTAATTAACAGTGAGCCACTATATATATATATATATATATATATATATATATATATATATATATATATATATATATATATATAACATACTGGGGATCATTGGTGGACTCCAGAAGAAACTGCAAAACATATGAAAGTAAATTTTATGTTTAACACGACGCGACGATGAATAGAGTCAAATAGAAGTTTCTTTTCTAGTTAAGAAAGGAATGTTAGTCTTCCACGAATAAAAAATGCTTCTATTCTTCTAACGGTGTCTGAGGTTGTGGATAAAGTTCGTATCTCTGTTATGCACTGTGTCGCCATACACTGAAGTAAAATTGCTGTGGCTGTTTGACAGGATCCAACATGCGAGTACTGGCGTATGGAACGGTCGTTTTGCACACTTGATCAAAATGATATTTTGTCTGTAATGTAAGAGAATTTAATATTTCAAATGTTGTGTTTATAAGCTTCACTTCGTTTCGCTCATTTTTGTAGGTATGGCAAACGTGTATACATCGTGAACAGTTTCTTTAGACTTTCGTACTTTCGTGAGAATAGAGAGAGTCACGTCTTTCTTTTGAAGAACTAGTAGGACATTCACTATATTACTACGATTTCACGACTTATCTACATCGAGAGATAATAAGATAGAAACGTGTTGATGAGCAGGCTTTACTATAAAAGAACGCCGGAGGTTCTACAAAGCAATTGTTTTAAATTGTGTACATGGAGACGGTTTGTAAATTTTATAAATCCATCTGAGAGGCACTTAATGACAAAACTATCATTTAAAGTTAACAAAATTTCTAATAAGAAATTTCCTAAGTCATGAAACTGTAACTCCTTACCTAAACAAAAATAGAGAAAAAAATACGCTGGAGCCCACCACTGTCCCCACTGGTATGCAATAGTTAACGGTTAATACTAGTGGTTTTCAGCATTTCATTTGCAAATTTTGGTGTAATGAATTTCTGCAAAAAAATACATAACTCAAAATCCTGGCATTAATTTTATATGAATATTTTCTGAACACATAACTTACTTCAAATATTAATGTATCTTGAAGAAACAAAAAAGGAAAGACAATTTTCTACATTTATTTTCATTGAAAGTTTCGGAACGTTTTCCGATCCGTAACTTTCAAAAGAATTTATCCTATTGAATCAGAATTCTTTTTCAAAATTTGAATCTTTAACTATGAAGATCTAGGCAATTGAAGAAATTAGTCAGCTCCATGAATCATAATATAAAGACACAAAGTAAATGAAATATATTTCAAAAGAATGTTTTATTTTTATATGCGTAGTTTTGTGCAAGTATCAAACTATGCTCGATTTCATTTATACACGTTTTAACTAATTGTGTTTTAAAACGTAATCTAAATGTCAGAACAGGTGTTCATGAGCCAGTAATAAAAAGAAAAATACGATAACTATGAAAATATTCAGGTACACGTTTATTGGAATGAAATGGTAAAAACATGAGCCATAAAATGATTCATTGGAATTTGAGCAGTAAATGGTCATCACTGAATATTTCATCAGATATTGCGTTCAAAATAAGTTACCCATGGCGTTCACAGTTTATGAGATAATTATTCACAGCTTATCCAAAGCGTGATCTCTTTCTGTGGCAATTTCCACGGGCATTGTGCGCGTCGTAATAAATTTGGTCATCAACTGCGTCTACCAATGAGAGATGCGATTTCATTTACGCATGCGTGAGCCATTCTCTATAAACTCGCAGTGGATATATAATTCCGCATTCAATTACTTTCGTTAATAGTATGGTTAAAAACAAAAAAACTTGGAATTCCTAATATAAATTAATATTATTAAGAGTTTTAATACGAATGCCTCGTGCAATTGCGAATAGTGTAGAACAGTTCGTTTTTACTCCTAGAGAACAAGGTACAACAGGCAAATGGTGTAGATTTCATTCAAAACCATAAATCAAAATATTCTCGCTTTTCAACAAAAGATAAAGTTCGCCTTCTGAACGATTTTTTCACAATATATTTACCATCACAAAACACAAACTAGACAGGTACAAAAATTAATTTTAATAATAATAATAATAATAATAATAATAATAATAATAATAATAATAATAATAATCCAAAGAAGATCGTGGAATAATATGATTTTTAAAATGAACTTGGGCAAGACATACTTTAATTTTGAAAGCAAGAATAGAAGAGGAGACAGCTAATCTGCGATTGTGTGAACCTAACTTACTCAGAAAAAGTAAATAACAATAAGAGGCAAGTACAGAAAATTGTCTCAACTAATTACAACTAAGTTGTATATTGCAAGATCCAACAGACGTTCCATGGACTAAAAGAGGTTTTCGACAATGAAAATTCCCTTCCTCAGCCGCCCCCAATTCAATATACAACTGCCTCGTCAGTCTCTCGCATTGTCTGCTCCGCGAACTTCAGCGCCAGCGTCGCCTTTTGGGCTGACCTCACCACCTCCCATTCCCACCTTGTAGCTTTACACAGGATGTGCAGGCAGTGGACGGCCTATATTCCGTGGGGCTGCGGGCGAAGCTTTGTGCGAAATCCGCCTCAGACACGAAACTCCCTGGCGTGAGCAGGTCAGAGTTCGTGATACGCTCCACGTGCGCAACAAATGGAAGCGAGCGACCTTTCGTTTTAGTGGGATCCTTTTCGGATTAATTTTTTAATGCAGGCCACAAACAATGATTTTACTCGGTTTCGATTGAGTATGAGTTTCTTCAAAATTTCTTTCCGAATTCCTGAAGTTAAGTTTAAAGATCAGAGATGGAAAAATATTAAACAAATCTAAAATATATGTATCAGTTGTCTAGTCGTATTTTATTTCACTTACAATATGTCAACCAAATCCTTGGTTCTGAGGACCGGAGAATGGCATTACTGTTTAAAAAGCAACCGGTCGCGGACATTACTTGATTTTCCTTCATCAGTAAAAATGGGCACATAATTACTTCATATTCAACGATACGAGTTTGAAGAAAATACTATTTTTAGTGCATTAAAAAGAGGATACGCCAGAACACATCCCAAATACTTCAGAAAATGAGGAACATTGGGATACCTCCGTATGCGCTGAGTTAACCCGGCAAGAAATGCAATCCCCCAAAATGTGCAGAACCTCAAATTGGAAGCGAGGACAATTGGTCTTTCGGGTCAGATATCAGACACTCCGCAGCCACCGCAATCAGCCTGGGCAGAAAGACAGTGCGGCCTCCTCTGCCAGCCCCCATCCACCCCAAGCCGCAACCCAGGGATCCGCGCGCAGACCGCAGCCGGCCATGTGACCGCTGCGACCAACTTCCGCTGCGTCCAACAATGCTTTCATTAGAGGAGGAAATATAATGGAATATCCAACACCCACAAAGTTGGAACATTTTAAACCGCGAAGAAAGTTCCGAAATAACAAAAAAAAGAGAAAAAGCGATTGTAAAGTTTTGAATTACTGGGTGCGTTGTGTAATTTCATCAGGACAATGTAGTTTTCATGAGAATTGTGTTTTTTCTCGGCCTTTGTTTTTATTTACAGTGGCAGCCGGGAAGGAACGAGGGAGTTAGAGCGGGAGCGAGAGGAGCGGTGCAGCGGGATCGTCGCCGTCCCCCTCCTCTCCCTCCGGGGCGGGACAGCGAGCGCGGGCCCCGCCGCCCCGGGCGTCCTCCGCCCCTCCTTTCCGCCCCCGCAGAACTCTCGTTGCCATCGAGCAGCCTTCCTCACAGCCTCCGCAGCCACCGCCACCGCCACCGTCACCGGCACCGCCGCAAGCAGATACTTCGAAACCTCGGAGCGCCACTCAATAATGCAGCGCAGGACAACAGGGCCAGAGATGAGCGGCCTGGACTCGCCGACCGCCGCATCATCGCGGCTCCATCTGGGCTTCTCTTTTGCAAATGACGTTAAATCACCTCGGCTCCGCAATTATCCGAGCAGCGTTAATCCGATTACTCGACAAATACCGCGGAATGCCGCGCTAGCGGTTTACGAGCTAAAAGTAAATAAATGAGTGCGAGACGTGTGACCAGCCGCAGGGGACGGGTGGCGAGCACCTGGCAGACTGCCTACCCGCCTGACCGCCTGACCGCCTGCCCGTCTACCCGCGCCAGCCCATTCGCCGCACCTCGCGCTCTTCATTACGCATTATCGTGACGCGTTCGATCGTTAGGGTCTTCGTGCGCACACCCCACGCACTGAGCGCCCTCATTGAATCGGTCTGGGGAGCGCAAGCCGGCAGTGGATCTCCCAAGGCACGCGAGGCGCATTGGCAGGCAGGAAGTGGGGGGACACAATATCTTCGAACTCTTTCCGCGTGATTTTGAATAGAATTAATTTTCGATAAAAAATGGTTTAGATTTTCTCTTATAATCATCATTTATAAATTATTTATTTATTTAGGGGAGAAAAAAAATTTACATTTAGAATCCAAAAGCAAGACAAATTTCATCCTAGTATTACTCCTTTATATCTGGGAAATGTACATTTAAAAAATATTAACGAGATGGATATTGGAGACCAATAAAACTTCACAGCTTTTGTCACCCAGTACGAACAAGTAGTATTGAATATAAGAGAACATTTATGTTCCAATTTATAACGCGCATACTCCAATAAAGTGGAATGATTTATTATAAATGAGCTTCATTAAAGTATTACTAAAAATAAAATTTCACCCTAGATACGTATTCAATACAGAATGTCTCTGAAACCATTAGCGAAACGAAAGCAGAACACTAACGGGGCTCGTTGTTAGTTATTCTTGGGGTCTATAAGTTTGTATAATATACTTAGGTTTTTCTAACGTGGCATCTGTGGGTAGTACTCCAAGGTAGAATATGGCACTACTTTTGGAGTCTTTCTCTCGTCCTCCCAAAATGAGTGGCATGATCGCGACCGTATCAAGCAGTGCTGCAGATCAAGCAAATCTAGCGGAACGACTGAGAAAGATGCAAAAATCAGTGTCATATTCCATCTTGGAGATACTACCCTCAGATGCCTCGTAAGAAAAATCCGAGTATAAAAAGAAGACAGCGATGGGCACCGTACACATCTGCCAAGTTACAGACTTTGCGTATGTGTCGCACCGTCGAAAATATTCAGAATTCAACTGACCAATTCCATGAATATTTCCAATTCCAGGGTTAACTCCATGAAGGTGACGAAGGCGACGCATACGAGATACGTGTTACTGAGCTAAACATGTATCGACGGTATTTTCTCAAAGGACATAATAATCCAAATTTCTCAAAGTTGTTTCTATGAGGTCTCATAAGTCTATGTTCCTGAATTAAAAACCATTTCTTAAAGAAAGAGTTTGTGCACCCTCGTAGCGGACAGCACTACCAATCTCCTGCGCATGCGCAGATGCACTAAATGTGAAACTTGAAATACGCCTGCGCAGAAGATTGATAGCGCGTTAAGGTTTGAGGGTGCACAAACTCTCTAATATCTTCTTTATCTTTCCCGGTTCTAAGGTGATATTTGAGACATATCACGTAAATTATATTTTTTCAACTATATAATTAATCCTTAATCTCCAGAGATTTTACTCGGTGACTTTAGCCCACATGCCGTATCTCGCTTTCGAATATAAAATTGGTCAGGCTGACAAATAATAGAAGAGAAGTATTGGATTATCTAAATGGGCATACAAGTCAGAAAAGTTTAGCTATAATTGTGTTTGTTAATATGGCTTAAAAAGTGCATTAGAAGCGCTCGATTATTTCTGAGGCATGATCATAAGCGCTCGCAGTCCTGAGGCATGGTCATGATAGTTACTATAGAGATGTGATATTTCCTTTTCCTTATGCAAAAGAGTTTCAGGAAGTTCCTCCTCTTTGGAAGCAGACGGTTTTGATAGAATATTAGAACTAATTTATTATAGTGTATATTGATTACATATAGTATTTTTTGATTACATGACGTTTCGGTCACACTTTATAGCCGTCTTCAGACCTGGTTTTTAATTGAACATTAACAATTTTTAGTGCATAATTTTTAATACATTTTTAAAATAAATATCTTTTGACAGAAACCTCTATTGTTGGTATTAAGGTTGTATTAAGTATTGTTTAAAAGTAATGTGATAAGAGGTAGAAATATTATTTGTCTTAGGTAAAGAAGTCTACGAGTCGTCCCTTAGAGATTAAGACTTTCATTGAGCAATTCCGCTTAGTCGATCGTTTAAAACCTAATCTCTGGAAACAATCATCACAGAAAAAACAGCTAAAATAAAATACAACATTTTAAAACTGTAGTGAACACGAGAGTTCGAACGTATGCTATGGCGTCGTCAATTCAGAGAAGAGAGACTTTCTCAATAACGTGGGCGCAAGGGAGATGTAAGGGAGATGTTCAACAATGTACTCCCACCGCAGTGAAGCTGGAAGAGAACAAGACGGGTGGCTCATTGTGGCGCACACAGCACGCAAAAGGAGGGCTTTCAATGGATGTGTGTTCGTCGGGTCTTATTCACAAGCAGAGATGGTTAAAGCTCCTGGTGTGGAGGGAGTTAATTGTTCGGGGCCGGCTTCCGACGTGAACACTTGAAAACCCCTTGTGCACTTTTAAAGGGTGAATACTAGCATTTCTTCGAGCAATACTACATTACAAATATTTAATGAGATTGTTATTACTATAATTTCGATAGATTAAATGGAATGTGTAGTTTTTAAGATATTACATTTTTACTGGCATTAACGAAAAAAAATTATTATAAAATTATAAATGAAAAATGAATGGACCACCATAAACGATTCTTTCATTTAACTCTTTAAGACATTAATTTATTTCTGAACAATTTTGACACGCCAGACACAAACGCTACAGGAAAATGCAAGAATAAAAATTTAGGAGTCTTACAAAATCAAATATATTGTTTTCCTAATAAAACGCATTTATGTTTATGCTTACCGTAGAATTTAATAATATATTCTGTTTATAAATACTTATAAATAATTGCCACAGAATTTTTAATTTGAGCTAATTCATGATCTGTAATCATTCGCTTTTTATTTATATCTAATTCATATATAATTATCCTTTACTTTCCAATCTTAATACGTTTTTCCATCAATCCGCCCGTGAATCAGCATTGTATTCAAAGAAAGAACGAAAGAAAGAAACACAAAATACATGTAAGTATGCATGTATGTTGCACAGGGGCGAGCTGACATCTGTTTACACATACAGTTCTGTTGATTCTTACATTATCCGATATCGTAAGAGGTGAATTTATCACCAGCTATGTAAATTATGAGGAAATGGTATGAGATATGGGAGAATGGAGGGGGAGAATGAGACATCCAAACTTGTACCAGCGGGTTGAGTTGAAACAACGTTATGGGAACCCCGTGATCCCAATGAAAGGATGCGAAAATCAAAGTAGCGTAAGTCATGTTTTTAAAATAATGGACTAAAGTCGTGAAATGCAATATTCACTTACTGAATATTGTATTTCAGCACTTCACAAAATTATTATAAAAATATGGCTTACAAACCCATGTGCTTTGGCCCCCATAAAAGGTATTAGGAGAGCGTTGAGAGGAACATTGGTGGGCTGTAGATATTAGACGAGACTGATTCAATTCAAGTGTGTCAGGGAAACTGGCACAGATGGGGTGGGACGAAGCAAAGTTCACAAGCAAATGACCTACGATGAAATACACACACACA